>JAANDH010000904.1:7777-114707 GCA_011799765.1 Nymphaea thermarum
ATATATATATATATATATATATATATATATATATATATATATATATATATATATATATATATATATATATATATATATATATATATATATATATATATATATATATATATATATATATATATATCTTTTACATGTTATTAAAGAACTAAAAATTAAAAATATACTGCTCAAAGATATATATATATATTATATATATATATATATATATATATGCTAAATGTTATTAGATGACTAAAAATAAAAATATGCCGCTCAAAACAACGTGGTTAAAGCACTACAAATCTTTGTTAAAAGCACTTTCAAATGTTGTACCATAAACCATCGCTAATCCTTCTAGACCACTATTTCTTACCGACAGGTTTTGAAGTTTTAGTTGCCCACAGGCCACAACAGTTGGATCTTAAACCCCATGAATTTACCAGAGTCAGGTAACATCGCAAGTATGTTACCTGCGTATCGATGCGATGCTTGGCTGATTTAGCATCAGAGGCACGGACAAGCAGGTACAGACGCTTCACCTGTGGCTGAACCCTGAGTATCTTCTCCACAAATACTGCACCCACAACCCAACAGCGTAAGTAAACTACTCATACATATATATTTTCTAGAGGGGGAGAGAGAGTATGTGAGGTTGTTCTCGTTACTCTTTGCAAGAAAGCCAGTGCTGCCGGTGATGAAGATGCTCTTGTTCTCCAAACTCTGCGCAATGCTGTTGAGAGTTGCCATTTTTACTCTCTAGCTATATGTATGTATAGTCTCTGATAATCAACTTAAGAGGGAAGCACTCTCTGATCTCTGTCTCTCCCGTCGCACAAGAGATCGAGAAGGGCGCTTCAATATAAGCGGGTTGGGTGTTTGAATGCGTCGGTGCTGCTTCTCTGCTTGAAGGTCCTTCTCTATTTATAGCTGCAGAATTCTCCATCGACCCCGAAACTTCATGCCCTCTTCTTTCCTAAAGGAATGTGATGGACCCCATCTTGAATCTATCACATCCCAAAGAGATTGAGTTGCACACGCTGGTCGGTGCATTTAACCATGGTAAGCCAAAAGTGTTTAAATGTTTCATTTGCTTTTATCACGCTTCTCATCTCACTTACTTTCTCGCTCTCTCTTTTTTTTTGTTAGTGTTTCATTTGCTTTTATTTTTGTTTTCACAATAAGGGTATGCACTAATGATTGGTAACTTAGAGAAAGTTAAACAGACTTTAAATATTCACCAAGTCCAAATGTGACTTGTTTTTAATAAATATACTCAATCCTATCCATCCTATTGGTCTTTCGAAAAAAAGATGCAGAAAAAGCTGCACTTTGGGTGTCACGGACCATTTGAAGAACGATCAATATGCTGCCTTAGAGATTCTCAGCGCTTTTTAGAGATTCTCAGCGACAATAAATCTTTTTATAGAAGTTACAAGTTAATTGGCAGATCATGCGTCTTAGAATCTTCTTACTGGAACATTCAAGGTTTGTCTTGTCTTCCGTCGCTGTAAATCGTAGTTTCAAAGGGTGGTCGGATCTCAGAGGAGAGGACGGCACACTAAAGCACGACGGGAATATGACTGGGGAGAGCTAAATTAAAGGAGGCATTGAATGGCAGAACCATTCAACTACTCAAGCTGAGTTGGGTTGGGTTGGACTAGAATTCATTCATTTAATTGGATCAACTGTTTTGTTAAATGAGCTGACTTCAAACTTAAATTAAAATTCAAGCTTGTAAAAAGAGTTCTTTATTTTCAGTTAATATCTTTAAATATTTGGTGTGCTATGCATATGAAAACGAGGAAAAGCTGCCCCATATAAAAAAACTTTCTACCTCTATCACTGAGCACGAGTCACGAAATGAATTGGGATACTTTTTTTTTTTAACTAACTCGTTCTTAATTCGTCATGCTTATGGAGTTCAGTCGTAATGGCAGTGGGATTGAATGCGACTTGCCGTCTTCTCTTAATCAATCGAGCCACGTCCATGTGGGGGGCATTTATTTTTCTCCCTAGCTAGTTTCCCAAGCATGCATGAAGCCCAAGGTTCGTCAACTTCACGTATTAACTAAAGTTAGTCAAAAGGGGAATGGGGATTTCATGCTCTACATGATTTTTGTGAGGTGATATTGAAATGCGCCTGTTTTTTTACGTGTGTTCTTCAATCTAACAAGGCCCTTCAACAACCCTCCATTTCCTGTGTTTTGTGTAAATTAATCTCACGAATTGTATCGGCTTATTTCTTCTCAATATATAAAGTAATCTCCCATCAATAGTTCCAAAAAAAAAAAAAGAAATGAAAGGGCTGGCCAAAATGAACTACTTCTTTCTTGCGAGAAAGGCCTCACATGTAATGCAATCGATGACATGCAGCAGTAAAACATTTTCTTGCACTTAAAAAAAACTTCCTTCGTTAGTGTGTAATTGAGAAATTATTTTATTTGGCAATACATAGAGAAGATTTACGAGAGGCTCCAGTGTAGGAGGGATGCTGAATCGAGCGTCCGACTCGTTATTTTTCAGTTTTTTTTTCTTTTTCTTTTTTTTATCGTCACAGGAGACCGGGAGAGGCGACTGTCTATCTGCTTTTTGTTCTCTCTCTCTTTTTAATTGTATATCAACAAATCAATCTTAATCTAAACTAATCTGAAGTTCTCTATCCAACATTTTCTTGCTGATCAGAAAAATATTTGTGTTCACATAGACTTGGCGACCATCCCTAATTGCAATCTTCAATGGCCAGAAAGATTATTGATCTCTCTTAACCACATGACCCTCAGCTGTGTTCTTATTTGTTTACATCTCTTCTTCTTCATCTTGGAGAGTGCAGGAGGGCTTCATCGATCCAAAACACTAGTATGTAAAATCTACATTCTCAAAGATTCTATGAGAAACATACACATATAGGTCCATAACATGATATGATATTTGCGGCGTGGTTTGAGCTTCCTGATGAGATAGGCTGGCCTTGCTTCTCTTAAAAAACGTACATCTAGCCTCTCCCCAACTATTCTATCAAAAATTTATTCAGAAGCTTTTAAACATGTTGATGGTTAAAATTTAAAAATATGTATAGTCACCACATTAGCTTCAGCGACCGTCTACGGTAGTTTTAACCAAAATCTGTGGTCTTCATCCATTAATTTGACTTTTCATCTCTTTCTTCTTAATTTTCTCTCAATCATTCATTTACAAAAGATTAACATTTAAAAGGACTTGTTATTAATTGTGTACCTACCAATGTATTATATGTTATATATATAATGGGCCAGCACACACACTATTTATCAGTTGAGTTTCATGTTCTCGGTTCTGTTTTTGGGTGGAGGGCGGCTATGCGTCGATACAAACAACGTCGAGTGGCTTGTCTGTTGTGAAAGATTTCCTTTCCATTGCAACAAAACATGTTCTTTTTTTTTTTCTTATCATTCTTAATTAACCAACCCAAAAACACAATATTGAATACTCTTTTCCTACCTTTCATTCCCTCTTCCTCCATCAAAACAGGTTGCTAATGTTATGACGATGAAAGTTGAATCGGTGAATAAAGGCGAAGAGTTAGCTGCCAGCCTGCCAGCAATCCTCTCGTTGGAAGTTGAATCCATCAATGCCCGCCTTCTAAATAGAATATATGCGACAAAGATCCGTCAATGCGGGCCAGCCGGCCAGGGACGGCTACTTGAGAAGGATGACGTAAGTGGCGGCCGAACATAAAACTATAATTGGCTGGTTAGCTGAGGAATTGCACAAGTCAGCTCGAATAGCTAAAAAACCTTGCTACGAGTCCACGTTTGCCCGATTCACCTTTGACTTGCCCCTTACTCAGCTTACTAGGCATTGACTTGGCACAACTAGGCATAGACTTGACTCAGTAACCTGATTATATGCCGATTCGACTCCAAATCACAGGTTTGCTAACTATGCATGAAACAAAGAAAGAAATACTTAACATGTCAACTACTAGTGGGGAAACGAGTTCATGTACATTCATACCAAGAGCTAGAGGGATGCACATGCATTGCCCGCTAGCTTACTGCAAACTAGCAACTCCTCCTCGTCGCAACCAGAAACAGGCGGGGCAGGAATACCTCACATCCTCATTAATAAGGAAAACCTTGGGTAGTTGTCATAAACACATATAGTGATTGGTAGATCCTCATTTATTTATGTTTAAGTACTTCCTGTGGCCTATGCATCATTTCGACACTTCCAATAACATTTGGCGAAAAAAAAGGTTGAATACGGCGATGACAATCTGAGACGGGAAAAGGAAAATTTGGTGGAGTCACCCTCGCTATTAAGTCCTTACAACCCCAAAAGAAGAATTCAATGAATCAAATTAAGTGCTCACAACCGTTTCTCCAACTTTTAGAAACTGCAGGGACGCAAATGCGGATTTGTCACTTGAAAATAATAAGCGAGAAATATGAAAAATAAATTAACTACTAAATTGGTTGACGGCCATGCATGGTTTTTTTCTTTTTTTGTTTCAGTGTCAATTCAATCCGAGTGTCAGCCCATAAAAGCTGGTCCCTTTGGGTACATGTCGGCTAAGGTGCTTCGAATCTGTGGGCTTTGTGGAGGGGCCGGAGCCACCTGTTCGTAGAGGCAAAGTCACATACGAGCCCGTGTGGGCAAACTTGCTTCTCTCTTTAATGCTTGTTATTTTTATATTAATATTTTCAAATATGTCTTCTGTTATGAATTAGTGCTCCTCCAACGCTCCGCCACTGCATGTTGGCCATACGTTAGGTAAAGATCCATGTTTAAAGGAATGAACCTCCAGATTCACCAGTCCTTTAATTTGGAGTGCATTTATGCATGAACCTGAGGCAAGTAATGAAAGAGAATCATAAATTATCTCAGTGAAACAGATTGATAGGTATTGGAACAAAACAATCTTTGAAGCAGATGCATGAAACATCAACTACCTAGCTAGATATCCTTATTGTTCTATTACCATCTAAACAGCTGCTTTTCGTAGGACCGTAATCGTGTCACGATCGTTCACCAACAACTACAGTCGTAGCTATCTTAAAAGCTGAAAACTACTTATTTGTTAAAAGAGATACTTTTGAATAACAACAACTACCTTACTGCTCCCACTGTTTGAGGAAGATGACCCATATCGATCGGACCCCCATGAGCGAGGCACTATGGCCACAAACTGTAGTGCTACAATTTTCAAGTACCAATATTATTTCCCACTTGGCCGTGAGAGACGAACAAGGGCTATGGTGTCTTTCCTTCCACTCTTTCATGAGGGTTACCAATTCCATTTAGTAATTATTTTGAATTGTTCTGTATTTCTAATAAATCATTATTAACGCATTAAGAAATGTAGATTTAGAGCATGAATTAGATTCCTAGGACCCTCTTAGCTAAAATGAACGCTTTAACCATATTGATAAGTCTAGTTCTTAATTAACTTTAATAACTAATAAGCTTTTGCTTTCATGAGGGAGAGCGAAAGATGGTAGCTGCTATGAGCTAATATGAACTCTTTAAAGTTAAAAGTATTATTTTTACACAGCTAAAGATTTGGGTAAAAAAAATGCACCTTCGTTTCTTTATTAATACCCTGCCCTGATTGTATTGAACAGATCGAGCGCGAACCATTCTTTGGGGTCTAACTACAGGGTGTGCCTGGTTTACAAACTTATTCATAAACGCAAACCGAAAAAGAATACAGAAGCATTCAGATGCTCAGGTGAGTCCAGTCATGGCACCGTATTTCCCAAGGTAGTTAATTTGGAGTCCCCATGCAGAAACTCACTTCTGCATCATCGCATATCGCACAAGTCCTGGGTAGTACACCTTCATATAATATTCTTCCCAGTTAATACACTTGGGATCGAAGTTGAACCAACCCTCCTCCATGCCACCGGCTTTCATGGCCTTCCTCAATCCCTCCGTGTTGCTATCGTCAAATCTGCAAAGCAATACGAAATCATCGGAAGCATTTAGATGAATCTTCGGAGATTCATAACTTCAACATTCATGGCTGATCAGCGAGAAGCCGTGTGAAGAAAGAAAGTCTTTCTTCATAGCAAATACAAAGGACTAGAACCTTCAATTATCATAAGGGGCCAGCGATGGAGGAATTTACCTTGTTGATTGTGTTTTTTCTGTTTTTTTTTTTTTACACTAGAACAGTAACAGTTAATGGGCTCTGTGCTTATCACGTATACACATATATACACAAACAGAAGAGAGAAAGAGGGAGACCTTCCATCAAAGAAGACGTAGGGTTCGTAGAGCTCAGCCATGTACATGATGAAATTATACTTCCTTGTGAGATCCTTGAGCAAGCGACCACAAATATTGAACAGTGCAAGATTTGCCAGCTTCAGAGCCTAAAGCAAGTCCAAAGCATCTGAATTACACAATCGGACAAAATGTCGCTAGTCCTCCAATATCATGGGTTCGATTTACTTTCTAGCTGAAATTCATGGTGGTTAAAGGCCACTTGCTGAATTTGAGCCGATGAAAGTTCCAACCACACTTGGCTAGCTAGGGCTTTAAATTTAAACCCCTTCAATCAGAAGAACGCCAAGAGTGGTGTCATTGGCATAAAACTAATGGACTGCCAAAACCTTATTATTTTATTTGAAACGAAAAAAAAAAATTAAGATTTATCTCTAAGAGAGAAAACAGATTCTGAATTTTGAGCAAGATTTACCTGTAAGGGCATATTATAGTAGAAGTTCATGTACTTTCTGAAATTATCCATGCTAGTGTAGAAGAAAAATTGGTCGATGCTAATGGCCTTCCCATCCTTCCCTTTGACTGGATTACTAGAGAAGTAGCGGTAAGCACAACTTGCCAGTACGGAATTACTCGTTGGATTTTGTTTGCTCGATCCAACATGGTAGATGAATGATGCAGATTGTCGTGAATGTACCACCATTGACACCACCATAGCATTCACCACCATGTCTGCAGGGATCTGTTTGTGCCATTCACAACTATTAAGTTTCAAAAGTCCTGTTACGAATTACTTGAGGATATGTGATTTAAATAAGATAACACGGTATCTGGTAAGTAGAAAAAGTAACATAATATTCCATTTTCAATAGCCTGTAATCTCTTTATAGAAACAGAGGAAACAAGAAAATCACATTAGCAGCCAAATTCCATCTTCTTCTCGATTGTTTTGCGATGCGCCAAAAATGTAGAAAAGAACTTGGATTATAACAAAGAAAGTTACCACATCCATGGGGAGTTCGGCATTTGCAGGGAAACATTTCAACTTGCCCTTGGCATAGCTCATGATTACGCTTCCTGCAGTTCTGAAAATTGTACACGATTTACAAATAATTAGAGTTTTGCCTACAGTCCAAATGCTCCTTGCTTTCTTTGCTTCTCAATTAGAATAAAACATTAGTCGAACGAATCCGAATGTAATAGCTTCAAAATCATAGAATGGCGACCAATGGAGAACTGCCGATGATAGAAAACATGGTTTTGTATTTTATGATTACATCGGTAATGATCTGGTGAAAGGAGGATTGTTCAGAGCCGTCTCATCGGTAATGAGATAGCTGTTGGGTGGTTAGAACATTTACCTTCTCTCTCTCTCTCTCTCTCTGTGTACGTGCGTGTGTGTGTGTGTGTGTGTGTGTTGGTATGCATTTTGGTTATTTTTCTTGGACTACGACAGTTGCTTACGAGTTGGGCCTGCCAAATACTCGCGTCACCAATTTGCTTCCAATTAAAAATTTTCCTGAAACCCAGTTAATGAAACTTACCTGAAACCTTCAATCCAGCCAGGGAAAGGATCTGCCAAAGTGGCTTCGATTATGGTCGGACGGATGATCACCAGCGGCAGATCTCCCCTGGACTCACAGATCAGCATTTCTCCCATGGCCTTTGTAAATGCATATGAATTAGGCCAACCAAAAGACCTTGCCCTGAATGAAGCCAATTAGAGGGCATCAGTTCATAGCCTCGTTCTTTAAGGATCAGCATCGGCTCAAGATAATTTTGACATTAAAAAACGCAAGCTAAATAGCTAATGCATTTGGCGACCTATTGAGGCCTAATTCTTTCATAGCTGTTGTTTCTTCCGCCTTCTCAACTCCTCTAGCTTGGAGCTCCTCTAGTTTCTTCTCCACCAGCTGCAGCTCCTTTTCTATGTCAAGATTAGACTCACCGTTTGGTGTTTCCTCTATTCGGATCGGTTTCTCCATAATCAAGCCGGAGTTGGATCCACAAACATAGGCTGAAATTAAGGCAAGTCAAACATGTTGGCCATTTGTGGAGACATTTGCAGTTTAAAAACTCAACTAGCTATTTATGTTTTCCCGTGGGCAAACAGCACTCACTAATCAGTTATGATTGGAAAATGAACATAAGTAGAAGTTAGTGGTAGATTATGGACTTTCATCCTTGTCAAAGACAATTTTTTAAGTAGAAGTCTATTGTCTTAGCTTGGGAGATGAACCGTTTGTTGGGCAGGCTGAATTTACAGAGTAGGGGAAACAATGGAACCTGTGGAGACATGGAGGAACATCTGCAGTCTGTGGCATCGTCGAGCAAAGGCCATCAGTCGATCAGCTCCCAAGGCATTGATGTTCAACGCTATGTCGTACCTGTGCACCCAAGCAAGATCTGATTAATAGATCACTTGACCATCTGTTCAATCCTAGATGTTAACCCCGTAGATTCCAATAGGTTTTGATATTGTACACAAGTGCACTTTGCTATGCCAAGTAAGAAAAAGCATACATATGTTACCAAATTGAGAACACCTCTTAGTAAAATGGACATGAGATCGTAAAAGAACTGAATTTTCAACAAATGACTAAGCTAGAAGAATGGCCAACATTTTATCAAACATCTACCCATGCACGTACCTTTCATCAAAGGTGGTAGTGGCAGCAACATTGACGATAATATCGACTTCCCTCATGATCACCACTTTGAGATGAGTTTCTTGGATCCCCAAGTCTTCCACTGCCATATCACCGGCGACAGGGCAAAGCTTTTCGGAAATGAAAGAATTGAATTCGTCTCCATGTTTAGTTCTCAAGACTCTGAACAACTCCTTGCTTATCACCTACAGAAGTGAAAGTGAATTTCACGAGTATTTGACCGTAGTTCATGAGTTTGCATGCACGTGGGTTACTAACTTGAATATGGCTTATGTAGCGAACGTGACAAATATATATATATATTCACGCGTCCTAAGCATCTTACCTGGGTGTCCAGGCGATGTTTGGCAGATTTGGCATCAGGTGCACGGATCAGAAGGTACAAACGTTTCACCTGCGGTAGAACTCTCAGTATCTTCTCCACAAATACTGCATCCAGCATGTCATGAACTACTCATGAATATACACATATAAGGGAAAGGAAACAGAGAGAGAGAGAGGTTGTTTGATTACTCTTTGCAAGAAACCCAGTGCAGCCCGTGATGAAGATACTCTTGTTCTGTAAATTTTGAGCAATGTTGTTCAGAGTCGCCATTGGTCTCTGAAATTGAATGGGGAGGAATGGAGCTTCCTCCCTCTCTCTCCCTCTCTCTCTCTGTGCACAATCTATAACAGAAGAGAAAGGAAGGGCGGTTCACTATACTGCGCTGGTGCAGATTCTTGATCGAGAGTCGCTCTCTATTTATAGATGCAGACGCTTCTTCAATCTACTTTGGGAAACGCATTTGATGGGGTCCATGCATGTTAAAGCGGTCCCATTGCAGTTTGCCACACGCCGGCACCTTTCCCTGTGAGCACCCTTCCATTGTCATCCCGCTAGATTCCACTTCATCCTTTAAAACAACCGTTGCTAAAAATACCATTAATTATATTGCTACACCATGAACCGTTGCTGCTTCCTATTTCCTAATGCTCCGATCGTCATTATTTTAAACGAGAGAGTAAAAAGTCGCCGCTAAAGGGGCCTCCCTCGTCCTAAGAAGAAAGGCCCAAAACCTTTCCTTGGTTCTTTAAATACATGAATGTGGGTCGTCCTATTAGACAACTCACATCAGCCAAGCCCATCTCGGCCCAACAGGAGGAGAATGAGGAATCTCTCTCTCTCTCTCTCTCTCTCTCTCTCTCTCTCTCTCTATATATATATATATATATATATATATATATATATATATTTGTTAGCTAGTTTCGTTCATAAGACAGGGATGGATCCACATGCATTGTCCACATATGGGCAAAGAAACTGCAGCTGACATCCAACTAGAAACTGCCGGGGCAAGTATACATAACATCCACTAATTGTAAGGAAGAGAGCTAAAAATGTCCAGGCATATATCACAAAGAAGATGTCCCGTACCATTGGCGAATACCTAAAATGGTTACTGACAAAAATATCTTCAATATTAGAAAATTTTCAGATTCTATTGAGTATACCAGATTATCCTGATTTTGTGCTAGTTTCCCTTAGAACAGTTCACCGAGAAGGTTGTACTTGCATTTCCTTGGGGTTCACCCAGAAAAAAAAATAGTTGCTTTTAGAAATGATAGGAGGGGGGAAATTAAGCTTGGTTGGTCTACGAGCACCCACATTCACTTAAAGCAATGCTATTTTCTTTCATAAACTTTAGAATTCAACCTTGTTATGATTTACAAATTTCTTTTTGTTTTTTGCAGAACAAGCTATAAATTATACGGTTGTAGCATACATATGGACATCGTGACATGATCTTGAAAATTTTTCAGATTTGGAAGGTCGGGAGAGTGGATTGGGGATGAGAATGATATGCACACTGAAAAAATTGTTGTATGTACTTACGCAGTACTAGAGCCACACAGACATTCAGTAATCATGAACACAAGTGAGCCTCAGTTCTGTATCACACCCAAGAGAAATATTGTATGTATTAGATTCTGAAAAATATTTGAATCCATTATCATTATGAAAAATAAACGACGATACAAAATATCTATTAGTATCTCAACCGATAATTAAAGGAGCGACGTGCATGGTGTTTGTATCAAGTATATATTTTCGGGACACATCAAGCAAGGTGAGCCAATAAAGTTGAAACTTATTAGAAACTTGGAATCCCTTGGGCAAAGTTGGAGGTCCTTGGGACAAGGCTGCCCAATCACCCTTTGAGCCAGCAGATGCTGCTGCTTCCTAAAGGGGAAAGGTTATATTCATCATAAATTGAATTGGCTGACGGAGACAGGTCTCCCCTCCATCCTCCTAGATCTTAACGGAAGTAAGTTTAACTAGATATATAAAATTGTCTTCCCACTGTTAGTTATAAAAAAAAGATTACCAAATGAAGAGAAGGAAAGCCAAACGGTTTAACATGAAGTAAGTGTTGAACCAGCCAAACAACTTTGCTCTATAGAAAAATGTACATAAAAATTGATTCATAAGCTATGAGGGCCATTAAGCTCCAGATCAACAAGCATCTGGGATTGTTAATATTTAATGAAGGCATTCTTGTTTCCACAGGCTGGGGTCTCATTTCATTTTTCATATGCGGACGTCAAAACATCTTTTCTCCAAGCTGTTGGACAGTTTTGAAAATGTTAACACGATCAACAGATCCATCAGTGGATTGGATGATGCTTTCCTCCCTGTAAAAAAGGGCTCTGATCTTGAATTCCTAAGGAAGAAGCTTGTGGAACAGATGATAAGGACATTTGAATGGACAGAACCCTGATGGATCATTTGAGTCACTTTGGTAACTACACAGACACGCAACTATTATAACGAGCAATTTAGCAAATGAAACCGGCGGAAAAATGGTTAAGTCGGATCCATGAAATGAAATCCTTGAAACAGCATGCCTAACAGCTTGAAATTACAATTATTGTTATTGTCCTTTATTTGTTAAAACAAAAGAAAAATTGAAAAAACAGTGCTTTCATCTAGATTGGTCTCACAAAAGTGATCAAAATCTTGATGGTGTTAGCCTACTCTAATCAAGATATCGACAACTTTGGCTCCATTGTTTAAGCGACCTTAATTATTAGGCTTCCAAATTCCAATGTTCTGCCTACGCAAAGTCCCTCTTGTCTTTTATCCTTTTTCTGAACGATTTATCTTTCGATATTTTTAAAACGTTCTTCAAAAATATTATCATTTTGTCACGAGTCTTCTCTTCTATCATCACACGTTATTGCATATTCATATACTTGAAGAATTTTCCCTTGTATGCCCATTCCTTTACAATGATTTGACTGTTAAATTGATTATACTCACTTGCGATTTGTTGCATGAATATATTCATTGAAACGGTCGTCTTCCCAACCTTGTTGAGAGAGCAAGCGTCGTCGTCGCTGGCATTTTGGGGGTTTTAGGGTTCTGGTGGATCGGCGCCCTGTGAGAACGATTTCCAGTGTCCATGTTTTTTTCATCTTGTTGCATTAATATTTTGTTATAAATGCTGCAAAAATTAAGCAGTAATGTTTTCCTTTTTTGCGATTCGAATCTTTTGTGCGAGGAAATTTTTGGGCTTTTCTTTTTCTGGAAGTTTGTGATCTTACGGTATAGAATTCTTGATTTGTGGAAGAGAAAAATAAGATTTCGGATGTTCAAAGCTCTTGTGCCTTTTGCTTTTCAGACGAATTTTGGATTTTCCAGGACTTTGGCCGGAGCACGACGGCGACACGGAGATCTCTAATTGAAATTTTCATTTTCAAGTGGAATTTGAATTCCAGAATCAAAGTTTCCACACAAATGAAACAAACGATTTACTCTTACGGTGGAAATTAAAAGCGCTTTAGAGATCGATGGTCCTACGATACGAGCGGAATTTTTGAATTGGATTCTTAATTTTAAAATCTTTGCGGTTGGCCCGAAACCGGGCAGTATGAAGGCTATCACTTTCTAAAATGTTTTACAAAAAAAATAAGACTACGGACATTGGATCTGTTTTCGCAGTTTTCTTTAATCTTTCATACGGGTTTAGATACTTCAACGAATCTAATTTAACCGGTGGAAATAAGTCTGGATCCAATGCTTTGTAGTGGGAGGGAAGACGTGGATACGGGGTCGTGAAGGTCCGGATCCGCTTCACCCTCGCTTTTTTGTCAGGACGCAATTAATGTAGGAACATGAATATATTTATTGAAACGAATTCTGGGGGTACTGCCCTGTTTTAATTGGCCAGCACGGCAACGCTGAAATGGAAGCACCTGATTGGCGTTCCGGCTGATATTCCAGAATCGATCGCGGGTCTAAAATGGCACTTATTGTTGACCTGAAAGATCGAATTTAATGGTACCCAAACCCTTACCAGATCAAGTTTGGGGGCCCATGAGTTTTCATAGAAAAAGGTTCCGAATCAGCTGCTTTTTTAAATTATAGATAAAAGGTAGGTCCAAATGAAAATATTCCAAAAGTTTTGTAACTCAATAACGTGCATGTGGTACAAGGCATAGCATACAAATCTTAACTTCGTTTCCAATTAATTCAAAAAAAAAAAAAAAAGCTATGGCCCTCGAATGCATAATAAATGTCATTAAAGGACACTAAGCAAACTGAGGAGTGTTGATATATAAACAAGCAAGTGGTAAAAGACGACCAACATAGAAATAAAATAGTTTCTGTGCAGCTGTGTGGGCAACTGCCCACTTAGGTGCATCATGCATGTGTGACTTCACCACTGATGCCTCGAAAAGCTGTGGATCCTTTGCAGACAGTTGCACGATCCCTAAGAGTTTTTTAAATGGCTTAATTCAGGGTTGATATATAACAATTAACAATTTGGCAGCTATTCTTTAAAAGTTTCCGCCTGCAACCCTTTCTGCAGCGTCCATGGGGACACCATAATTGGTTTTGGTGGTGTGACCTACTCGCACATTTATGTGGTCTTTCATTAGAAGCAAAAATAATCCGCTCTCTCCCTTTTTGACAGTACCTGCATTCCACCCTGTGTTTTGAATATCATATTAATTTTTTTTTTTTTTTCTTAACGCAATGTTTATTTAGGTGAGGACTTTCTTTTAAACTATAATTATATGCTGGGGAACCATAAACTAAGGATTTGGAATATCTCCCGAATTCATATAAAACTTCACGATACTGTAAATGGATGGATTAAACAAAAGGGTTTAGGAGATCCTTGTTAGAACTCAAGGATAAATCAAAGGCCTCTTAGAGATCCGAATCTGAACCGGGTCGAACTTATTTTGGTTAAAAATCTGGTTAAGCTTGTACACGGAACAAACTTGATCTGGTCTGCAAGCTTCAATCATTTGGGTATTTTTGAGGGTCTGATGTCCAGTTCAGGTCCATTAGTGCAACTCCTTCAAATAATCTTATTCTTTTTTTTTTTTTTGGTTGGATCTCCAACAAGGTTGCCAGCACTCTCTCTCTCTCTCCCTATATATATACATATATATATATATATATAAAGGTTTTGCAGAATTGATCCAACTTGTCTTCGTGTGCATCGGCCCTCCACATGCACATATGGAGCTGGCTACTGCAAACAGTAAGCTTCGAAAATAATAAAGGAAAAGAAATAGGTAATCGTATCCGTAGATTCGATTACTTTTTCTTTTCTGCTAGAAAAAAAGTAACGATAATTTGAAAAATAAAAAATTATACCCCGTGTATATGATCAGGCCAATACGGATTTACATACTTTCGGGAGTTGTAAGATTAACATAAAATTTTCAAGATGTGGCTGTAGCCGGGAAGAGGCTAAAACTTAGCCTTTTTGGAAGTAGGAATCGATTTTTGGAGTAGGAATCGAAGTTGCTGAGCAACAAGTTGAAATCTATCAAATTAATTAAGAGCGAGAGTTTAGAAGTTAGAATGACAATGGGGGAGGTGGCTACAACAAGGCTACTCTTATACATGTACATACATCAGACGTTACAAAAAAGGGAAAGGTGAGACCATTAGGCCTAGAATGATACAAGTCCGCAGTACAACAGAGTCGAAGAATGTAAGTAAATGAAACGAAGTTAAAGGTGGAGAGTCTTGGAGAAGCATAAAGAGTTGGTGGATGCCACGACTGTAGGGCTGTTCATGAGCGAGTTCGAACCAGCTCGAACTCAGCTTGAGTGTTTTTGAAAGAAACTCGAACTCTAGTCGAGTTCAATTTCATTAATTCGAGTTCGACTCGACTCAAGTTCTTAAAACTCAAACTTGGCTCAATTCGAGCTGGATCAAAAGATTGGCTTGAGTTGATCAAAGCATTTCTTTAAAAAATTATTTTTTTAAGGATAAGGCGGCATATAGATTTAAACATAGAACCTCTCACTGTCACTTGTATACCCATTTGAGCAATATACTTTTTTCGGTAACTTTAGACGTATTTTTATATTTGCTCGACTTGTTTATGTTGTGGAGTTCATTTTTTAACTCGAACTAGAACATTTAATAAACATATCGAGTTTAAGTCAAATTTATGGAGCCAATTGGAGCTTGACTCGTCCAACAGTCCTAAATCCTAAATGAAAAGGCAATCATCGTTTCAGTGGTTCCAACAATCTTTTGGACTTTCCTTTTCCCAAAATATTTTCCAACGACTTCTCTAACCAAACGCTCAACCGTCCATAACCGTGTTGGTCACCACCCCATACGTCCATTCCGCCGCTTGCCATTAAAATAAATTATATAGCAACGCTCAACTCAGAACTAACAAGCACATCTTTTCCATAAGGGCGTCTTCAGTGAACTTCGAATCTCCATTGATTTAGCTGGGCTGGATGGTCCGGTCCACTGGTATCTTATCCTAAATCCAATCCCGATTTCTTAGGTGCATAGGTAGATCGTGTTGGTGACCATCTCAAATTTCTCTCTTACACATAAGAGATTTAGAATATTGAACCAAAAGTAGGCAATCTACCCACCGTACATGTTGAGAGGTTGGGGCCGCATATTCGTTTAGACTTTACATGAGTTGCTTACTTGCGACCCATTTATGAAAATAATCTACATTTTAAAAAAATGTCTTTCCTCTTGACAAGTTATATATGCATTTTAAAAAGCATGTCTATAATTACTTTTTATTATTGTATAGGTAATATATTTAGTTCTGATAATGATTGAACACGTAATGGTGAAGTAATTAACTACAATGTTCACTAAAACATCATTAAATTACTAAGCATGAGACAGACGACAAGCCATGCACCCAAGAATCTCCAAGGTCGTTTGGATTTGCTCATATATATATATATATATATATACATTTTTTGTTCTCTCTAGACCTTATACTGGAAATATTATAGTACTGCGGTGCTTTTCGTGCTCGACACTGCTTGATAGTGGCATTTATGCTACGCAAGCAGAGGGGCGGCTAGCTAGCACCGGGAAGACGCACATGTATGTGTATAAAGTACTGAGGGAAGGGCAGTAGCAGAGGGCACACATCAAGGTAGTCTCGAAGAAGAGGAGGGGGGAAGGGGGCGACTTGTTCTGTTTGTTTGTTCATTTGTGGCATCGGATTGAAGGAGCCGCGTGAAACAAGCCAAACAGAGACTGTAACCCCCGCCTCCCCAAGCTCTTCCCCTTACAGCAACCGTCAGAGAAGCGTGCTGCTCTTCCTCATCTCTTTCTTCTTCATCTTCTCCTTCATTACCGACAGCCACCTGGGGAGTTACTAACTGCTCCATCCCAATGGCGTCTTTGGATGGAGGGATTGCTGAGTCTCTCAAAAACAAGAGCATCTTGCTCACTGGCTCCACTGGCTTCCTTGCTAAGAGTATGGATGATGACTCTCTCCCTCTCTCTCTTTTCTGGTACTGAAATTTGGTTTTGTTAATGGTGGTGGTGTCTACGTGCTTGTGTGCAGTATTCGTGGAAAAGGTTCTGAGGGTTCAGCCTCAGGTGAAGCGCTTGTTTCTCATTGTGCGTGCCGCTGATCTCAAGTCTGCCACTCTCAGAATCCATGACGAGGTATCTCTCGCTCTGCCTCTCTCGCTATTTCCGTGTGTTAAGAGTTTTTCTCGGCCGTCTATTTTTCTTTCCAAGTTTGGGGAAGCAGTTTCTGTCAGTGGGTGGGAGAGTGGTGAGACCGTGAGAGATCGAAGGGAAGAGGAAGGTGCAATCATGAAGCACGTACCCTGCATTAAACTCAAGAAGCCAAGAACCCGTGGTCCAGTTGTAGTAGGACCTGACTTATAACTTTACTACCCATCCATTCATGGCGGCACGCCCTTCTGCTTCACCTCAGTCCTGATAATTTGTCCGACCGACGCAGAAAAGGTCTCCCTTTGAAGGAAGCGTAAGCTCATAATGGTCCATGTACCTGACCTGCTTGGCTTCGACAGTGCAGTGGTCCATGTGTCGATCGACTGCAATTAACTTAAAGAGATGAGGCCTCCATCATCTTAATTTGCTCGTTTCTCAAAGCAGTCCGTATCTTCCGATGCCGATTAAATTAACCCTGAACCGATGGTGCGGGATTCAAGATGGAAAGGACGACTGCCATTTTCTTTTATAAAAACGCTTCCTGTTTTGTGTCATGTTTATTGACAAAAGTCAGTTTTTTAACCCGTTATTGACGCACTCAAACGCTTCATTTTCTTAAACTTTTGCTCCAACCGTCCTGTTTGGTCGAGGTCTCCACCTCTCCATTATCTTTTTTCCTGGATTCAAACTTTCACCTACTGATGAGATGTGTGGTCTTCTCTCTTTTTGTGAATGAAACTCACCAAGAAATAAAACCAAGCACCCCAATATGACTGCTACCTGGGTGCTTTGTGAGGCCACGTTTATGTGCTAAGTCTTTGAGCACCTAAAAACTGATTTCTTGTTCGATTCCTGGATGCACCTTATAGGGGTGGGGTGGGGTGCGGTACTTAGTTGACAGGGACACCAGTGATGCCGCCGACATAGTGAAGGGAAACAAAAAAACAAAAACAATAGATCATTTTTTGAAAGTAACCCACCACGTTCTAGAGGAAGCTTTCAAAGTGCAGCATCGTCTCCCTTCACATCAATTTTTAAGGGTATCAGCCAAAGCGATCTCGAGCCTGCGCCGGTTGTCGCTCAATTAATGACGTTTTAAATGTTTGTAGTGAGATGATTAATAATTTCTATCTGCGTTTGAAGAGGTAAATAAATAATTAATCCTGACAGCAACACATGGTAGGAGTCATAACTCAACTGCACTGCACGGCGAGTCCCTCTTTATCTGGTCAGCCGTGTTGTTTTTAGCTATTCGCTCTTCCTTCGTCCGCCTCTACTCTTCGTACAAGTTAGTGCTGTAAATATACAGTTTGAAGTGGAGACTAGGTCGTCCGCAGACTCGTTTGGAAAAAAGCAGGTCTCCCTCTGAAGATGGAGATGACCGTTCAATAAAAGTACTACAAGATTTCTCTTTCCCTTTCTTTCTTGGAGTGAGGCGCTGGAGTGGGACAACTGCATGGGAGAAATTATGCAGAGAGTCGAGGACTTCTGGTCCCGGGGTTGGTAGCAGCCCCTTCCATGAAGGGGGCAGCCTGACCCCTCGCCACGTATCAGGCTCAGTTTGCTTCTCATGCACACAACGAATTAGGCACACACTACTCATTAATGCTCGACTCCGGGAACTTGATGCTCTACTAAGCAGCATCTCTAAGGCACTTCAAAATTGATGGTTTTCATCCGGCAGGCCGATCCAGAAACATAGATCTACATAAAAGATAAAACTCACTGGGTACAGGCTCGATTCTCTTCTCCAACTGAACAAGTCTGTCAATAAGACCTGTATCCACCTGGCTAACGAGCGTCGGTAGGTCTTATTAGTTACTTGGGAACCGCGGGAATCGCCTGCGTGCCGGAAAACTGACATATACACGTCTATATAAATTTCTATAAACATTATACACTTGGTAGGGCTTTATATTGCAGAATTCAATGCAATTCTGGGGACTTATAAAACTGATCGATGGTTTGAGCAGGTGCTGAAGAAGGACCTGTTCAGGGTGTTGAAGGAGAAGCATGGCAGTGGGTTCGAGTCGTTCTTCTGGAGCAAGGTGTCGCCGGTGGTGGGAGACATAGCCATGGAAGGCCTCGGGATGGTGGACGCGTGCGTCCAGGAGGAGATCTCCAGGGATGTCGACGTCATAGTCAATGTTGCTGCCACCACTAGCTTCGACGAGAGGTACCGTCTCTGCGCCACTGCCAGTAGTACAGACTCAACCCAGCGAATGCCCGGTTGGGATGTATTAGCTGTTCATCCCCAAAAAGCATCTCAGTTTCTTTTTTCCAAGTTGTTGATTTTAAAATTACATCCTTTTGAAACATTATAAAATCACTAAAATAATTAAAAGACAGCACTTATAGATGCCTGTGTTTTTTGGTTGGATTTCTCCTTAGACAGTGGATCATAGAACCTCAGGAAATTTATTTGTATATCGTTGTGTCTGAACATTTGCTTATAAATGGAGACATGTTATCCTTCAACTACATTCTTATTATGTATTTAAAGGGTTCAAGATATTTTTTAAGTAACAGCGTAGGATCTAGATCCAAATCTGTTTCCTAGAAATGAATATAGTGTTGGGCCAAGCCCAAGTCGACCCATATCCAGTTTACCAGGTCAGCTTCCTCCTTCTCACTTTCCTGGAAATGGATATTTATTGCAGATATGATTCGGCTCTGCGGATTAATGCCCTGGGCGCCAAGCACGTGCTGGACTTTGCGAAAACATGCCAGAAACTGGAGATGCTCCTTCACGTCTCAACCGGTACAGCACCATAAGAACCGACTCCTTCTGATCCCTACTATAATGGCGAATATTGTATAATTTATTTATATGATGTGAATTGTGCACAACCTTACTTGAACCGCCCATCTCTCAAGATCAACGGTTGGAAGAGGTGCTCTTGGGTGGTGGTGATTTATTGTCCTAAACGAATGTCGCCAATGCCCAAGGTCGGGAACTATTGCATGAGTTCCTAAACCTGATCCTAACATTCTGGGTTTCCTTGAACTTGGTTGGCCATGTCTGTTGTGGTTGGTGAACCCAAGAGCTTCCGAAGTCATTTAAGGGAGACATTCCTAGAAAACCCAAATTTCTGTTGTTATCCGTGTCTTTTTGGCTTTGGAAATTAATCATATCTAGATGTCTTGAGAAAAGTTCACTTTTAAAACAAACAAATCACTCTTGGAGTGGGAACTTAAATTTATTAGGTTTTACCTGTCCTACCCATTATCAATATTCCAATTGTATATATAAATCACTAAAAGGGAACGCTCCCACATTTGTTTGGTGACTTAGGAATATAATATTTGATGAACCTTTCAATCAAATAAACAGCCATGTTTTGAACATATGCAAACCATCTCAATAGCAGCAGTATAACTAACTCCTTTTGTGCGCGCAGATATGTGTGCGCATGTGTTCCTTCTTTAGAGGTTTTGTTCTTTAATACAACCAAAGGAGGCCCCTAAATGATGTAGATTTGGTTGAAGGCGTGCTTTAGAATGTGGTATTGATGTAGTCAACGTAAAATAATGCCTTTTATTTTTATGTTTGTTGTGGTTTACAGCATATGTTGCTGGCTCCCAAACTGGGTTGATACCAGAGACGGCATTTCGAATGGGTCAAACACTCGCCGGAAACTCGACTCTAGATATAGAAGCTGAGGTGCAGCTCATGACCAAGAGATTGGAGGAACTTCGGGCCGACGGCGCCACGAAAGAGGCCGAGAGGTCTGCCATGAAGCACCTAGGCCTTCAAAGGTACATACAACAGTCCCATAAGCAAGTTGATCTGGTTGCAGGAGCACAATGATCATGCTTATAAAAAGCTGCATGCATGTACATTTTTCAAGATAGCTTATGAATCTCCATGTACATTTTTCTACAGAGCAAAGCTGTTTGGCTGGCCAAACACTTACGTCTTCACAAAGGCCATGGGAGAGATGTTGATTGGAGAAAAAAGGGGAGATATACCAGTGGTGATCCTACGCCCTACAGTAATTGAGAGCACTTATTATGACCCTTTCCCCGGTTGGATGGAAGGCACAAGGTATGTCTGCTACTGATACTCAGGCACCAATTAAATAATGGGATCGCCTTAAGACCTTCAAGCTGACAGAGGTTGAGAGTTCGGTGTCTGAGATAGTCTCTTGGCAAATCTGGTAGAGATGAACCCAACCCCAGCTTGCTAATTAAAACAAGCTTAATCTTACTGTTCTCATTCATATGTGCAGAACTGTGGACAGCTTGCTGGTTAATTACTGCAAGGGGAAGCTTACCTCCTTTCTGGCTAATGGGGAGCTTATCCTTGATGTGGTAAGATGATGTTCTTCTTCATTTATATCAGATAGACTTCAGTCTAATTGAATAACCAAAATATACTCAATTACTTATCAAGTATAAATTCTGGAAAGATCTAGTACCATTGTTGCTATTACGTTAATGGGTCTAATCATCTGTTCTTGCAGATCCCAGGTGATATGGTGGTTAATTCCATGATAGTTAGCATGGCGGTGCACTTGGGTGATCGGGGTTCGCAGTTCATCTACCATGTCGGATCTTCTGTACAGAATCCTGTGAGGTATTCCAAGATAATCGAGTGTGCCTACCGTTACTTCAAGGCCAACCCATGCTACGGGAAGGATGGGAAGCCCATCATCGTGAAAGAGGTCTCCCTCTTCAGCAACATGGAGAGCTTCAGGAGATACATGGCTCTCTATCATAAGCTACCTCTAGGAGTATGTTTCACATTTTCTCCCTTGATTTCTTCTTTCTTTCCCCGTCTTTCCTCCTAAGTTTCGCATCATATCCTCTTAAGCAGCGAGCCTTCAGTGCGCTTGCATGTGCACATATGTGAAATTCACAGCAGTTCATGCTTCAAATTGACTTCAAGAAAATGTTGAACATTTTCTCAAGAAGCATGAGCACGCAGTAGCCAGTAAGTGGTCGGTCGCTAACAGAGCTTCAAGTAGCCATGCATTAACACGATTCATCTTCTTAAATTTACGGAGTATGGTGTCTTCCAACCAAGATATATAAATGGAGATGATTGATTGTTTTTTTTCTTGGCTGTTGCACTTATACTCCGTTCTTTTCACATTTCCTTCATCAGGGGCTGTATTTGGCAAACCAAGCGTTCTGCAAACTGTTTAACAGCACCTACAATAATTTGACAAGGAAATACAACTTTGTGATGTACTTGGCTGAGCTCTATGAACCTTATGTTTTCTTCAAGGGAAGGTGAGGGACTAATTGATTTACTTGGTCTTCCACAGATAAACTTGTTTAATGGTTCCATAAATATAATATATATGTCTCTGAGGATTATGAATACTGAACTCTATGAATACAGGTTTGAGGACAAAAATTCGGATGTGTTGAGATCAAAGATCAATGACTCAGAAGCAAAATTGTTTCATTTTGACCCAAAATCAATCAACTGGGAGGACTATATTATGAAGATCCACATCCCTGGGATTATCAAGTATGTTCTGAGGTGAAAAGTCTTGAGGATAGCTGGAAGTGAAGTAGTTCTGTTGTCCCTCGCAATCATGTTAACAAGCTGCCCTCTTTACTTCTTGCGGAACGAACTTCAGCCACTGCATTCGAAACAAGGGTGAAGGAGCTACCTTAATTCTTAAGAATGTGAAGTAAATCTTATATTTGATCTTCAGACTCCATGTGACCATTCTTTACAAGTGCCAATATTATGTTTTTTTTTCTCCTGAGATGAAGTTCTACTATGTCAGTTTCAAATAATTGCCTTGTATGTTTTGTTCCATATATATGTATACATATATATAAGCTGGTACTATTTAAAGTTATTTTAGGGTGTCAAAAATATGTAAACCTTGAAGCTTTCCCTTTTTACTTGAATGGATATATGTATAACATTTCTCTCTCTCTCTCTCTCTCTGTGTGTGTGTGTGCGTGTGTGCGTGTGTAGTGGCAGGGCCTAGCAGGGGGCTTTACTTGTTTGTCACTTTGAGCAACATAATGATAGTGATATTTTCAGCGTAGATGGAAAATGTAGTGGCCTTTTCATGAACACGATATTGTATATAGGAAACCTTCTTGTTTGTTTATGCTCCTTTAGTTGAGCCTTTGCTTTTTTCTGCGCTAATTTAACTTCCTACAAGTGAACAACAGAAGCAAAAGCAAAGTGTAAATTAAAAACGTTACATATATTCTGTGACCAGGAGAAATGTAATGGGCTTTTCCTAGAAGTTCTTGAACTAGATGGCGCATTTAATAAATTGAGCGACGTAACGAATAAAAATTCATAATTAAACTCTAAAACTGCTCTCAAACGACTCGAATTAACCTAAACATTTGGCAGTGTTTCTCTCTCATATGCATTTAAACCAAGATCAGGTTTACCTCAACTCTTACATACATGGACGTTTGCCGTCTCAATTTAAAGATCTTGGAGCCTTGATTGTGAACGTGAGGGAGAGACTAGAGAGAGAGTATACCATTCCATAGCCCAGGAGATGGTAAAGGAGACGGTGCCTTGCTAAGAAGTGAATCCCTGGAGTGTGACTTTATTGCTAGTATTAAAATATGAGATCCACCCAAAACTCCCGGGAGTTTTACTCCACATTTGATGGAAGGTTGAACTTTGAACGTAGGATGGAAGTAAGGTTCTACTGCTACAATGAAATGCCGCATATTCAAATGCCCCTTTAGATATTGAACACCTCCTCTGTTGGATACGGTTTCTCAATGTGAAAGGAATTTGAAAACCAATCCACTGGTTGTTTAAACAGTAGATCAACAATCAATGCCGATGCTAAGATCACATTCTTGCCTATCAAATGCGCTGTTACTGCATTGAGCAAGCCAGTCGCTGGAGATCCCTTGCTTTATACTTCTTGATCATGAGGCTGCTGGTGCTAACACTTCTTTTATCTCTTGATCGTTCCAGCTGATGTCTTCACTTGCTTTCTCAACCACTGTTGGGAACCTACTACTTCTTTAGGCATTCACCCTTGAGAATATCATGGAGTTGACTCTTTTAATGTGGGTTTGGAACAAACTGAATGGGTTTGATTCGAGTGAGCTACGGCTGAGATGTTATTCCAGCGTGACCTCTTTCCAGGAAACGAACAAATTAACACCAAATGATTCCCAATATTATACTGAGATTTTGATGCAAAATTAACTTCAATATGTTATATCGAGTCAAAGACCGGATCTTGAGATGCCTCATTGTGAATGGATCTGGATAATATAAACCGGAGACGGGGTCCCGAACCCAGTACTGCCCCTGTCCAACCGCTGAAAGGCCCGGGTCGTGGTTCGAGTTTAGCAGAGCACGAAAACTCGAAAAGGGCAGCGGCTCCAAATCCTCCGATTAGGGGATACGAAGGGTTTTGCAGAAGCGCCGAGAGCGGTGACATGGTGAAGATTGGGGCCACGGAAGGCCCGAAGCAACTTGAGGATTGCACTGTTTCGAAGTGAGTCTTTTTCCTTCTTCTTTTTCATGGCGTTTTCTGCTTTGTTTTCTCTCTTTCCCGATTCGATACTTAGATAGTTGGGGTTTTTGTTTGATGAAACAAACCCCTCTTTTCTTATGTTGGTCGCCTATTTGGGTGGTATTCATTCGATCATGAACTGTTTTAGAGGCTTAAATTTTGCTTATAGTGAAACGGTAATGCGTTTCTGCTTCTTTCAGAAGAAATAAACCTACTGGAACACTTTATCCGGTCTGTCTCCCATGTCCTCTCGTTATTTATTTCTGCATCTGTTGAGGAAGGTTGCTTTCTTGAAAAAAAAAAAAAAAAAAAAAGGAACCCGCCCGGCGCATTTTGCCGGGTCTCTCTCCCATTGTTCTCTGGCTGCCTGTTTCTGCATCTGTCGAGCTAGGTGGCTTCCTTTGAGACCAGTAGATGAAGAACTTCTATTGTTCCTTTATGGGTCCTTTGCACATCTTCTCTGAGCGAGATTCTACCCTAGTTTAGCCGCGAAGGCATCTTGGGCTGAGTTGGTAGGCGTCGTCCACCAAATTGGGTAGGTAGAGATGGATATGTTGAGTTGGAACGTTCAGAGCAGGTAATGAACACTGTTCTCTTGCTCCTGTTTAGGGTGTGTCTCGGGGAGTTGGTGATTTTTCCCTCCTACTTGGAGGTTCCACCTCCATATCCCGTGAGCAGAAAGTGATGTTTTGTTTCTTTGTTAGGTTTTCTTCTGCTTTCGGGGGTTTTGTGTCATTGTGATTGACTATTTTCTTGTTTAACGGCGATATAACTTTATTGTGTTTTCAACGCATGGACCGTGGTTGTCATGGATTAGTTGATCAATAATTCTTTGAGGCTGTGTCATCTCTGACTGGGCCTCTTCATTGGCATTTGGAGTTCGAGAATAACATGTCTGGTTTTTTGGGGACTTCTATCGGAAAAGGAAATGAAGATAATTGCTTTGTTTAAGTTTAATAGAGATAGCATATATTGTTTGTGTTTTCGTGGCGACGTCCGACTGAAATTTTCAATCATTTATTTCAGTATATAATTCTCTATTGGTATTTTACTGATAGGATGGTGGTCCAATTTGTAATTCTCATTGGTAGTCTTCCTAGAAAATGCAGAATAAGTTCCAGCCAAACCGAAGGAAAAAAGTTAAACTATATCACGATTAAACAAATATAGCGACTTTTTATTTCCGGAGATGCTTACGATGTGCTTTGGCTGATTTGATTTGTATTGTTCATATTCGGGTCTCATTTAGGTCATAATTAGTAAATGGACATGCATTCTCCGATGAAAGCTAGATTAGTGAAATGCTATTAACACAGTAAACCATGGTCCTCTTTTATCTTTTTCTTGTTCAACTGTCAGATAATTTTGTTGGATTTCGTTGGAATAGATTGTAAATGCTCGTTAACATTTCACAAGGTGATTTTCTTTACGGAGTTTGTTTCTTTCTCTATCTTTTATGGATTTGATTGCATAGGAAGAATGGCTGCAGTAGGTTTTTCCTAGACCCAATTTTTTGTTTGAGACAATTTCTCTATCATTTGACGCACATGAGTGGGAAACCAGTGGATAAAAGTACCGCATTTGATTGCAGCATTTCATCAGTTGGTGACATAATTCTCTGATTCCAGTTGCCAACTTTCAACTGCGCTTGTCTGCTTTGACCAATTTACGTTGTCTCTCAGGAACAAGTATGAGGACAAGGTGTTTAGGAAGAGTAAAAGGGAGAAACTGAATTTAGGGGTGGAGGGGAATAAAGGAGACAAAGAAGCCTGCTTCTTGAGGATTGCACTGAATTTTAAAGTATGTTTAGGTCCCATTGTAATCAGCAGATCAAGCTGAGGGATACCACACTTTTTTTCCTTTTCTTTTTTAACGCAAACCCTGGCTTGGATAGTGACACTGACAGTGTGACAACTGCAGCTATAGTTCTCTTTCAAATCAAATGCTTCTAACTTGAGTAGGCAAGATGTCAATTGCCTGGCATTTTATTTTTCTCCAGTAGCATTGGAAGGATGGGGATACATCAAGATGCATTCATTTCTTTGTAGGTTTTTAAGGATTTTAATTTGCTTGATTTGAAGCCATTATACTGCCAATTTGCCAAACCCCTCTTTACTCTTGACAGTAAAACATGCTTAGTATGAAGCTTTTTCTTTTGTTGATTGCAGTGCATTGGGCACATGGATCTTTTCTATAGCTGGTGCTTTGCTTGCAATTCCGGTAGGGATAAAGAGGAAATCGTTAGGCCCACTGGTCTTCTTTGGTACTACGGGAACAATGCTTGACATTATCATGGGTATCACTGCCTGTGAAAGGGAGCATGCTGAGCGCCAAATGAAGCTTTTGGAAGAACAGAGACTCGAAAACACTGCTGCAGCGGAGGTTGAAAATGAACTCCAATGATTTCAAGGTTGTTATCCTGTTAGCATTGTGGCCTTTCGTTTTTACGATTTTGTCCAACTTCTCATGTTGAAATAAAGGAGTTTCCAAATGTACCAATTCTGGTAAAGAATTCTGGTCTGGGATCAAGGAAGAACCCAAGCGTCCATCCCGCTCGCTCTCTAGAAATTTTTTTATTTTCTTCGGGACCCATCACGGTGTTGGTAAAAATAATTGCAAAATAGTGGCTCTGAATTGGTGTGAAGTGGCTATTATTCCGATTGAGAACAAGCCAGTTTCCACGTACGATATATCTTTTCATCATTTGCTGCCAGGTCAACAATGTGAAATGATCTTGTAATTGATTATTTTTTGTTTCCTTAGCTAACGATATTCTAATATTGTAATGGTACTGCATGTTGCCCTTGAACATGGTGGAACTGCGAGTTTCAGACTTGTTATACTTTTACTCGGGGCTTCTTGTCTTTACTATGTTTAAAAGTCTTCCAAACATTTGTTGGCAGGTCAACAATGTCAATTGTCAAATGATCTTGTAAATTATTGAATATTTGTTTTCCTTTGCTAACGATATTCTGAACATTGTAATGGTACTGCTTATTGCCCTTGAACATGGTGGAACTGCGAGCTTCTGAATATTACACTTTTTCTCATGGCTTCTTTGTCTTTACGTTGCTTAAAGATTTTCCAAGCATTTTGTATTTTTTCAGCCAGTTGATCTCAATTTATTTGCTGTCTTCCTAGGAATCTTAGCCTATTTCACTTTTAATTTCATCGGTAAGCAACCCGATGCCTGATGTCCTTCTGCATCTGTAAGTGATATTAATGTTCTTCCTCCAAGGAGAAACGTCGTATCCAATATTATCCTTCATTTTCCTGTGCCCTGCTATTCTGTCTTTCTGCCATTGCAACGGTTACCTCGTTTGTATTGTTCCATCCAGTTACAATGCCTGTCAAGTTCAATCTGTATTCTGGAGGACTTCCCATCTTAGTGATGTCCGACTTGCCTTAGAGCGTAACACAAACTCTGGAGACTGGAAGGTAAGCCTTTTTTTAAAATAAATTGAGCACTGACCAACCTACGAGGAATACAACACTGAAAACTTCGGGCACGTTGGCAGGGTTGAGACCTAATTCAAGATTTCCAAATATGCATTTGATGGTATACCTTCTGACTACTTGAAGAAATGTTATGTGGTGTCCTTATGTCAAGGGATTTCAAACAAAAGGATTACATTAATTTCATTGATTTGCATTTGTAGGATGACTGTATTTGCATATGATTTATTATGGGATGTCTGCAGAACGGTTGCGCGCACGTTCTTTCGTACGATTCAATTTTACGCCTACTAAGTTCTAACAGTTCCAAAGCATACCCTAGTTTTAGGAAAATAGAATGTTGCGCCATCTTCCAGTTAGGTCGGTGGTTATTCTTTTTCCATAGAGCGCTGTTTCACTTCATGAATCAGCAAAAGCTGTTGTTCTCTTCCCAATGTCAAAACCATCTTCCACCTCTTGTTTTCTCCTTTTCTCTGGGCAACTTTTTACTCATCTCCATAACAAATGTTTTTTCAGAAAATTCTCTCTTTTTCTTTCTCTCTCTCTCGCTCTCTCGTCTGCTAATTACCAGCTGCTAGCATTCCCATCAACAGTAAAATGGTGTTTCCGCCTGTAGCAGAACCGAGTCCTCCAGGTGAACATGTTGGAAGGACTTCTATGCTTTCATGTTTTAACAACTGTGACACGTTCAGTATTATAACATATTGTCATTTATTTTGCTAATAATATGGGCTTTAAAGGACTTATCATTAGTGCTTCCTTTGGAGCTATATATGAGAAGCTAGATATGTATAACATAACCATGAATTCCTCAATAGCATATATAAACTTAGCCCCAAAGTGACGATGAACAGGTTAGGGGGAGCAAGTGATCGAGAAGCCAGCATTATGAGGACCACCCTTTCCAAAGCTTGCTTGTGGTGGTGGTTGTTGAATGCGTGGCTTTTCCTTGAAGCAGCCACTGTCACACTCTTCATGAATCGTTTCCAGCTTCCTGTCCATGCTCGGCCGCCTTTCGAACCAAAGAATGCGTTGGGGTGCCATCTCTATCGCTGGCATTCCAATCTTTGCCATCCTTCTGCAGGCGAGAAACTGTGATCCAGGAATTGCAGCAACCAGACTTGTCAGCAGAAGCAGCACTAACAGCCTTATATACAAGACGGCATCTAAGAACGATCATGCTGCAGTCGCCAAAGGAGGTGATTGAATAATTGGTCCTTGGGCGCACTTGTTCGAAAGGAAAAAGAAATGGCGTAATTCAGGGCATCTTCCTTCTTTTCTCTGTGGATCGTTATTGATCGGAATAGATGTGATATCTGCTACCACAGTGCTTTATCCAGGTTTTGTCACGCCATCACTACTTATTCTCGAGGCACAAAGTGATGGTGGATGCAGGGTTGCTTCACAGGGACACTTCAAGCTTAGGCCCCGTCCAGTGTCTATTTTTATACTTTCTTATCGAGGAAACAGCAAAAAAAGTTGGCGTGTCCCGTGTCCTGATGGTTACATCCATGCTATGTGGGTGTTGCCTGGGAATCGACCTCATAAAAGCATTCAGGGTGGAGAAGCATCAAATTTTCGTGATAGCAATGGATGATTCTCCAGCATATCACTTTTGCCATTTTTATTGCATCTCACGAAAAAAAAAAAAAAAGAAAGGACGCCCCAAAATGACTACTTAATAAAAAATAGCTGATGAATCGTCTTAATTTGTTGCCAATATTCTAAAACCTTTTCGCTTTCTAGATTCCTTTTTTGTAATAGAGGAACAGAAAAGACCAATTTGCCCCATGTTTTCTATAAGATCTAAGATAGCTACATATTTTTCCTATTCAGATCGTTCGGAAGTGCATCCCCTTCTGTTAAAAGCTTAAAATGGTGCACAGAATGTAAT
The DNA here is from genome assembly GCA_011799765.1 of Nymphaea thermarum. Classification (NCBI taxonomy): domain Eukaryota; kingdom Viridiplantae; phylum Streptophyta; class Magnoliopsida; order Nymphaeales; family Nymphaeaceae; genus Nymphaea; species Nymphaea thermarum. The sequence continues at coordinate 37,427 of JAANDH010000904.1, forward strand.
TTTTTTTTCTTCTGACTGCATTTTTTAGAATAGTATGGATATTGATCTGAGCCCCTCAAGTTGGCTGTCCGGGCCTTGATTCAGATATGGTGCAGAGTAATATATGGAAGAACCAAACTGGTTTGATCTAGAAGGACCATTATAATCCTTGGACGTCGATGAAGCTTCAGCGGCTTCACTGTAGCCGAACCACAAGCAGATCCTCTCTGCTCAGGGTTCTGGGTATCTGGCTCCGGTCCATATCTTACATGTTTATGCCCAAAACCTGCAGGTTATGTAATTTGCTATAAAGTTACTGGTTGCCTCTATACGTGGCTTTTTTTTAAGGATGTGGAATTAAACTTGTCATTTTAGGTGGGTGGGACTCGAACTCGCAAAATGGCGATCGCTCCGGTCGCGTCCGCCGCCGGCCACCAGCCCCCAAGCATCACATTCATGCATTGGCCCTGCTATAAATTTGTCTTGATTTGCCCTATGACAGTCAGAAAAGGAATCCTTTACAAAATGGAACTCTGCAAAGGTGATACAAAAGCGACCGAACACATTCCTTTCTTCTGCGGTAGTCGTGGAAAGCGTGCGTTATACAGCTTGAATAGATTGGCCACAGGAAGAGGTTCTGGAGGAAAAAGCGGCGATTGTATTAATATATGCGTATGATGCAAATGTGGCTCCACAAAGCTATGATTTTCTTCTCAAGTAAATCCAGGACAGGATCTCTGGGGCATCTCCACCGACGGTGCTCCCTTATCAGCAAAGAAAAGGAATGTTGATGAGCTTGTAAAAAGGAAGATGGCTGTTGTCTTTTCCATTTTTGAGATCCGCTTGTGCAGTGACCTACGCATCTTATCCCTAGAATATGTGCAAATCAAGATCACCTTCAGTTGGTGTCTTCTGTCTAATGTTTTCGAACTACATTTGGATTGGATTGAGTTGCGTGCACACTTCAAACGAGGGTGGCGTATTTTTTTGAAAATTTTTATAAAGCAATGGATAATTTAGAACCTTTTTTTATTTTTTCACCATCTCTTTTTACCTTGTGAAAAAGTTTTTCTCTAAAAAATTTTAATAAGAACGTTTTGGTCTGCAGAATTTTCATTGCACAATTTTCGCAGTTTACACGTAACTAGCTTCCTTCGTCTTCCACATGTTCTCAGCTCATCGTCATAAGTACTATCCCCATTATTTCTTCTCCTCCGTTTTCCTTCCTGTATTTTCATCTCCATCGGGATCAAGCTCCACATCACTTAATTACATTGCGGGCCGCTGATTTTCAAGATGTTCGATGCTTATGCTAGAATTTATTTTTTTTCTATTAAAATTATACGTAATCATATTTATAAGGATGAAAACATATCCATTTTGTAAGAATACATAAACTTTCTACAAGTGGGTATGGATGCTCTAAGGAGCATCTACTTTACTAATCACTACACTCACATATATACCAGTCTCATTTTGGAACTGGTTTTTCAGGTTTTCTCCTCTCCATGATGTCCACCAATTTTAAGCAGTAACGACAGCTGCATAAAAGAACCAAAAGACGACAGAAGAGAGAAAAAAAAATTGAAGGTGAGACAAAGTGCCACGAAAAAAAATAAGGGTAAAAAAACCTGGTTGAATTCATTTCCCTACAGCTATCATTCCCAACTAAAAATAGTTGAAGTGAACATTTACATACGCTCTACCAACTGTTGAAATAGTCATGAGTTCATACTAGTTTATTGTGTACTCATCTTATGACATATCCTTCAAGCAGTCAAAACCAACACAAATTCACCAAATGAGTGCTCTCTCTATCTCTCTGTAGCATAAATTCTAATTGCATGAATTATCCGCATCTTTGAATTAGCACTAAGTATTACAAGTTTGGACAGCAAGAAAGAAACTTTTGTAAGTGCTCTACCATCCATAAACTTGGTCTGCCATTGAAGCCAACTATTTAGAAAAAGACAAGGCAAACAACTCTGTAGAAGGTGCAAAGGAGCCATCCTCTTGTCATGAGTAAAGAGGACATACTGACATGTGAGCTTCTTTTGCAGCTTCTAAGAGCTGAAAAATGTGTATCTTTGAAAAAAAGAAACTACATTTTGGCATGTTGGAACAAGAATATTTTCCACAATTATCAATATATTTTTAGTGTAAGGCCAGGTATCTCATAAAAAAAAAAAATATTATGCTGTGTTTTTGCCACGCGCTCTAAGAGGTCAAGAGAACGTTTTCCTTACCCTGAGCGTGCCTTCTGAAATCTGATAAATTACCAAAGAAACTGCATCTTTCTCAAAGTTCAGGACCCACTACATGCTGTTGGATCACGAGGTACATGTTATTTAAACCAGGTTAAACGTGTGCATTAATGGATAAACCATTTCCGACAACTTTTTCCAAAAAAAAAAAACACTAAGCAAATGTGTTTGACATGGGTCGGAGAATACGATCAGTTGTCATTTGGGTACCTCAAGTACGAACCAATAATATGTTTAACTTTACATTATTCAAGTTGTTCCTAAGTTTCCCCAAGTTTAATCGCATGTTCGGCATTGAGCATGCCAAAAAGAAGAACACGTACACAGTGGTCCCAGTTTGTCAAAATTAATGATTTAAAGTAAGATGTACTCTCTTTCTCTCTCCTTTCCACGTTTTCTTGGGGTGCTGGGGTTACCAACTTTAGTCGGGCTTGCGAGTCTTCTCTGTGTTCTTGGTGGTGGCGGTTAGCAACTGAACATTCTCCCATCACCCAATTCATTAGTTCAAAATTTGACATGTCTTCACCTAGCGTCTGGCATAATTCTATCTCTCACACCTCCCTCTCTCACTTTTGGTCCGACATGCTTTCTGTCCTTCCTTTTTTTCTCCACCTTGCTGACCTCTCATCGTCCACGTCCTCATCCTGGCCTCTTTCACTTACCCGTGAGTTCACATTTTCTTCTTGCTACCTGGCTTCCTTTGGTCCTTCTGTCGCTTCACTTCCCCCTCGGTCTCTTTGGTCTCCTGGCCCATCTCCCCATGCCATTGCTTTTGTCTGGCTTCTTCTGACTGGCCATATCAACACTTTTGATCACCTCCAGCGCCTTGGCATCAGTTTGGCTAACCAGTGTCCCCTATGTCTCGTCGCGACTGACTCTCGGGTCCACCTTTTTACTTCTTGCCCTTTTTTCTCTAGTGTCTTTGCTTCTACTCGGCCTTCCCTAGTTAGTAGTCTTCTAAACCCACCATCCATTCATCTTCTCTTTCTCTTTTGTCATTCCCCCACCTGACTGCTTCTTGGGATCATGTCTGGAGGCCGTGGCTCATTTCAGCTTGGTGGCGCATTTGGGTGGAACGTAACAACAGGATCTTAAGGGGCACCTTCTCTTCGCCAGATTCTGTGGCTCGTCTTGTGCAAGGGGATGTCCAGTTTACCATTCGGTTAAAGCGCCGCTGCCAGTCTGCGGTTGGGTGACTGTGTCAATTCGTCTTGCTTATGTTTTTGCGATATGTCTTTTTTGCGGATGATTTTGTATTTAGGGGACCTCTTGTCCCCAAATTTTGTTATATATTCCCATTTTATTGGCTCTCTCTCTCTCTCTCTCTCTCTCTCTCTCTATATATATATATATATATATATATATATATATATATATATATATATATATATATATATATATATATATATATATATATATATATATATAACTGTTTTTTGAGAATATTGACTAATGACCAAAAGACCCATGATTAATATGAAAAAAAAAAACTGTTTTTGTGAGAATAAAGAAAACGGCTAACGGGCAACTCACTCTCTCGCTGTGTGCTCCATCTCGACATGGGCTGTTGCCTTCATGCTATGTACCTGCCGAGGTACTCCATTTTCGTGTATATATCATCCAACGGCAACATCTACGTCTACAGGCTGGCTTTCCGGCCGCACCATTGACTCAGCCGTGAACGGGAAGGGGACGTCGGTTACCTCCTGCCGACTTACCTGCATACGTGTGTATAGAGCAATGCATGGTCCACCTCTCCGTCAATAATCCACTGCTTCTCTTCGCAGCTAACCATCTGCCAAAATGTACCCGCGACTTACACATAAGGACTGCCATTTAAGTCGGGCATTCAAGTCAAGGTGTTGTTTCCTTCTGTCACAAACGAAAGAAACTAAACAATGCTGTAGTTCCCACTCATTAGTGGATAACACCCATCTAGAGGTTCCATACTCAACTCCTGAGGACCTCCATACGACAGAAATAAACTCGTAACAAAAGTTGATGGCATTGGATCTGTGTCCCAGTGGAAATGAACGGATGTGAAGTTAATCATGTGACCAGCCAAGTTACACAAACCAAACAAGTGAATAACATATCTGAGATGTTGAACGGTTTTTACATAAAGTGGCAGTCCAAAGCTCATGTTTGGGTTATCGAAATGATGAAAACGTTCATAAAAAAAAAGAGTTAAAAGGAGCCCATGTCCTCAGGCAGGGGAAACATCGTGCATGCCGAGGCCGCCCAACTCACGTGGTATGTTTGCTCGTCAAACGCGCACCACCTACCGGCGGCAGATGATATGTTCAGGCCCGGAAAACGGGAGTCCATGTTCATGCCTCAATATGATTAAAAGGCCCATTACAGAACTCCGTTTCAAGGGCACATCAAAGGGAAAGGGAAAAGGAAAAACTTTTTTTAAGACAGAAATGCCCTTGGCACATGAACACTGTGCCGGCCACCCAGGTTTGAAAAACGGGGTCAAGATCCAACTCAACTGACAGGTCTGTATCATGTGGGAGCTATGTTCCACGGTGGGTTCCAGATCCATGTCCATAAAGAAGGCGTATGGAGTGCGTTAAGCACAACTAAAATAAAACGTACGCCTCAAAATAGGTATAGGTTCGGATCTATGGGTCCAGATGTTAGATCATTCACTGCAGGTTCCATTCCAGCCTTGTGCAGGTTGGGTTTCACCAGGTGCAGGGTCTTCCAGACGCGCGTAGGGACAGAACTAGTCGGGTACATGTACCAGACCGACTGAATCACGGATCTTTTCTGTGTCTAAATCCATAAACTCATGATCACCTCCACATTCATCGAAATCGATATGTGTTAGGAACAACACACAAAACACTCCGCTCACACTCTCAAGAGGATGTTAGAAGCAACAAGGAAGAAGACAACGATTTACGTGATTCGGAGCAAAATCTCCTACGTCCACGGTCGCACAGATCTCTTGTATTCTCTCTCTCTGAAGAACACCCAGAACCACACTCACAAGCGGCGGCCCTCCTCTCAACATAAGGATTAGGGCAAAACCCGCATTAGTACAAAAGACATATATGCTCTTACATATAGGAAAATAAGTGTCCAGTATGGATCAAGTTCCATACACCAACAATATGGTCCCGAAATCAAGCGATCTATACGATCGCATCGATTGCCGAGGTCTGGAAAAACAAGCAATCTACTACAAGGTATTTTGTGACCTGAGATATTGTGGTTACTTTGAATATTTGATTTCTAATGAAAGATTTGAACTCTTTTACTTTGTAAGACAGCTAGAGCGAGACTGGATCAGTGTACCGACGGTCTTCGTATAAAAGATCTGTGGTCTTTCATCGCCAGCGACTGAGGTTCCCAATCCCTTGGTCTCCTAGATAGATGAAGGAGAGCAATATATACATTGAGAATTATTCGGCAGCATGTCGATCGAATTGGAAGCAGATCCAGTTAGGCGTACGGCGTAGTTAGAGAAACCACCATCAAAATGTACGCCTAAATTTGGCATCTAAGGATGAAATTGCTACCATCAAATACTGCGAGTCCGAATTCATTTAGATTTGTAAGCTAATGCAGTCTCAACATTAAACTAAATTAATTAATGTACCAAAGCTTTTTAAAGTTGGCTTCCAAATAGAAACGGTTTTAAAGTTCAGGAGAATTGAATCAAATTGGTCATTGAATACTTTACGCTTTCTTTGGTAATTAACAATATAAAAGGCAAAAGAAATAAACGAATAAGAAATAAATGCAACATTTAAAACAATTAAGATCTTATAACGAAACGTGATCATGCGTTGTGCCCTTGTATTCGTTCTCCCCATGTTGGATTCGAATTTGGCAGATCGGGTACACTTTTCCTTAGACAAGACATTGACAAAATATTTGGTCCAAGTTGGTTACCTAGCCTGAATCCAGACTTTGGTGGAGTTTTTACAACTTAATGTATTACTAACGAGATTAAAGGAATGAGTTATCCAATCTTGGCCTTGATGGCTTTTCACTAGCGATGTCACAATCTTAATATACTAAATAGTTTGAACTCTGAGCATAGGTCAGATTAGAGGCATATTGTTACATGTCTCTAAGTCGATGGATCATGGTGAATGATGAGGCGTGGTACCTAAGTTAACGGTTAATATATATATAGTTACTATTTTTGAAAACATCTTTGTATTAGGAGCATACGGACGAAAGAAATAGGTAGAGTTGTTGAAATTATCTCAAACATTGGGTTATTAGGAGCCACCAATTAACCCATATGGTGGCTGTGTGCGAGAGTATTAAATCCTCAACCAAAGCTATTCTAGCATCTCCCACCTTTTTCAAGACTATTCTCCATCCCCCAAAAAAGCAACGTTAATTGTGTCAACTAATTCTGAAGAATTACATGTTCCTTATCAATCGGTCCAGTCTTCTTCCTTAACTTTTTCTGCTTGATTCTCGCCGTCGCCTTGCACTTTTGTCATCTATCGTATGCCAATATCTGCAACGAGGAGTCCTGCGATTGGAGACAATTCGGATGAAATCCAGCAGAAGAGGGGACTAGTTGAGCATCATGCGCCACAAAGTTCAACCAGATAGTTGAAGCTTCAACGGGTTCCCGATCAAACGACGCAATTGAAGGCAGAAGTTTCTACGAGGCAAGGTGGCTGTATCTGCATGCCATGAGCGGCGCCTAGAAAGGAAATGGGCGTCACTCACACCCTTCCCTGCATCAGCGTGAATCTGGAAAAGTGGCTGGCTGCCTTTTCCCGGAAGCCACATGGCTTCCCATTTAACTTAATTCCCTTGCTTGGTTGCTTCCTTGTTGAGTTCTCTTGTTTCTCTTCTATAATATATTCTAAAAACCAGGAACTTTCTCCCTCTCCTGCGTTATGTCCGCTGTCCGCTTCGTTCACTAGCAATTAGTTAAGGTTATTGACGTACGTAAATTCACTTAAGAAATAGCAAATTGGTTTTAAAATATGAAAGTTAGATATAGGCCGATACGCTACGACGGAGCGATGCTGATATCACCTGTTTCTACATCTAACGGCGTTTTGAATTATTCAAATATCACAGGTGATTCTTTTCACTTGTCATCATAACGTCATAAAAGATATATGTTTGCAATATAGTACTTACTGCCCATGTGGGCACAAGGACATAGTTAATTATTATCACTAAACATGTAATTCATGACTTGCTTTTTTTTTTCTATTGGCCAATGTATTATTTGTACTGCGTTACTATATATATATTTATGCCCTTCATAGTTTATATTTATCTTTTCTCCCCAAAGAGCACACGGCAGCAGGACTTAGTCATTCGAGCACGTGAATGGAGAAAACGGGAAGGAGATGTCTCGTCATGCATACAAGTCTAGGCTAAATCAATGACCGAAAAGTTCCAAGCTAGTAGGACCCGCTCAACAGCCAAAAGGGTAGGGTCTGTAATGTTAAATAAAAGCTATGTAAAATAGTTAACTATATACAGTTGACAAAAAAGCCACCTTCGATCTCCCTTCTCTTTTAAATTGACGTTGTAAAGATCTCAGAGAGCAGCAAATATGCTGGAAAATTTGTTAATCTGCGTCGAAGAAGGAGTCAAAGCTAATTTTTATTTATGAATCGGCCAGGGAGAAAAGGAGGGGAAGAAAGATGTGATTCTAAATCAGCGGCTCTCCTTTCCAAGTGAGCGACCTTGCTAAAGCAAGCGCTTTGATTGTTTTTAAGCCGACGAACGAATGGAGATCCCTTGTTACAAGATGGAAACAAAATCGTGTTTCTGTTTCAAGAGGCGACCTCTGGAAACTCTTTGACTAATATAACCCGACAAACTGCCGTCAGGAAGACGACTCTTCAAAGATCAGACAGACAAAGAAGCGGATAAAAATAAACAGATGAGGGCGACTCGCAGCCAGGGCGCGGGCGTTCGGAGAGTACCAAAATGGGTTCTCCTCCTCGCACGACGGACGATCGTCGTCAGCTTCCTCCCGCCGGCCGATACACCGTCGGATCCGCCTTCTTCTGCCCCGTCCCAGGCGAAGAGATATATACATACGTTAGATCCCACAACCCTTTGCTGGGTTTTTTCTCTATTTAACTGCCCGCTTTTAACAGGGGGTTCATTCAGGAGTTGAGGGTCGGGTTACCTTCCTTTTTCACCTTCCATCGATTGTGGCAGGATTTTTACGTGCCAAAAGATCGACATTAAGAATCATGATTCATTAAATTAGAGTTTTTATGTAGATTCACACGGGTCGAAAAAAGAGAAGAAGATCTTGAGAGAACAGAGGAAGAAAGGTCCGATGGATTTAAAATTCCAAGGATGATCGAGTAGAGGCAATTAATCGAAGCGCCATTAGAGGATCGCGTATGGTACCGAGCACAATAATCTATCACGCACCTGGACAAGGGGTCCCCGCTTAAGTTTTCAGTTTTCACTGGATGGATCATCGACCTGGACTGGACATCGTGGGGCCGGCGCAGGACGAAGAAGAGACCTGCGCGAACAGCACGTGCTGGGATCGCCAAGTAGACGGCCCAATTGCGTGCCCGAGGCAATCGAGCCTGAATCTTGTGGACGACAATCTAAAAAAGAAAAAGGGAAAAAAAATGGCTTGATTGGAAGACTTTAAAACTCCAAGGCAACCCCACATCACCTACGCTGCCAAACTCCGAATTCTCGAAAAATCGCTTTATAAACGCCCCACCTTCCCCCCTTATCACCCAACATCCTTTGAGCATATGTTTATTGCAGGAGCGAGAAGAAACGCAGCTTCAGAGAAAGAGGGATGGAAGCCTCCGGGTGCTGCAGTGCTGTCTTGCTCTTTAGCCTGTGGTCGGCGCTTCTACTGATGGCGCTGCTGCTGGTGCTGATGCTGCTGTACTGCGCGCTGAAGCCCTGCTGCGGCTGCCCCGTGTGCAGCGCCTATCTCACCGGGCAGTGGAACGGCGAGTTCCACAACCTGGCCGACTGGTACGCGGCGCTGCTGGAGAAGTCGCCGACCCACACCATTCACAACCACCTGCTGGGCAACATCATCACGGCCAACCCGAAGAACGTGGAGCACATGCTTGTGACGCGCTTCGACAACTACCCCAAGGGCAAGGCCTTCTCCGCCATCCTCCACGACCTGCTCGGCCGAGGCATCTTCAACGTCGACGGCGAGCTCTGGCGCTCCCAGCGCAAGATGGCCAGCTTCGAGCTGGGCAGCGCCAACGTTCGGGGCTTCGTCTTCGGGCTCGTGTTGGACGAGATTCGAAAGCGGTTGGTGCCGGTGATGGAGGCCGCGGAGAGGTCGGGCGCCGGGCTAGACCTTCAAGACGTGCTTCGGCGGTTCTCGTTCGACTGCATCTGCAAGGCCTCCTTCGGCGTCGACCCGCGGTGCCTGGAGCTCTCGCTGCCCTTGAGCGAGTTCGCCCACGCCTTCGACTCGGCTTCGCAGATGTCGGCTCGACGGGCCACCACCTGGACGCCCTATGTCTGGAAGGCCAAGCGGCTGTTGCGCGTCGGCTCGGAGCTCGAGCTCAGGGACGCGGTCCGTAAGACGCACGCCCTCGCCGAGGAGGTCATCCGAAGGCGCCGCGCCTCGGCCGGCTCCTCCAAGCACCGAGACCTCCTTTCCAGGTTCATGGGCTCCACTACGGATGATCGCCTCCTCCGCGACATCGTCGTCAGCTTCCTCCTCGCCGGTCGGGACACCGTCGCCGCCGCCCTTACCGCCTTTTTCTGGCTCGTTTCCTGCCATCCCCACGTCGAAAATTCCATTCTCGACGAGATATGCAGAGTGACTTCTCCGCTGGGAGAATTTACGCGCCCTGATGCTAGCGAGATCACTCTGGAGCACAAGCAGCTGAAGGATCTGCACTACCTCCAAGCGGCGATTTCCGAGAGCATGAGGCTGTACCCGCCGGTGCAATTCGACTCCAAATACGCCGTCCAGGACGACGTGCTGCCGGACGGAACAGTCGTGAAGAAGGGCACCCGAGTGACCTACCACTCCTACGCCATGGGGAGGATGGAATCCATATGGGGGCCGGACTGCCGGAAATTCCAACCGGAGAGATGGCTCAAGAACGGCGTGTTCGTCCCCGACAACCCTTTTAAGTACCCCGTCTTCCAGGCGGGCTCTAGGGTCTGTTTGGGAAAGGAAATCGCCTTCATGCAGATGAAGACCGTTGCCGTGACGCTTCTCCGGCGCTTCACCATAGAAACCAAGCCATGCTGCCGGCAGCTGAAGTTCTCCCCTGGCCTCACCGCCAATATCAGCGGCGGCCTCCCCGTCATCGTCAAGCCGCGGACGTGGGGACGTGAGCCGACGGACAAGAGGGATTAAGCATCAGTCCTGCAGTCTTTCGCTTAAGAGTTGTCAATCAATATTTGTAAAAATGGTGAAATCCTAATCCATTAATTCTGCACCATTGCTTCCTGTAGAGGGTTCTTGTGATTGTGTTAACCGAAAGAAAATTGAAGATATGACTTGCAGATGGGAAGGGCATTCTTACTTTGTTGTGGGGGTATGACTGAATAATGTCATCTGGCGGTGGGGAATTGTGAAGATGCCTCTGTCTACGTAAACTTGTTCATTGACCGCTATTGCCTTCCCTTCTTCTGTCTCAAAGACATAGAAAAAAGGGAAAATTGCCCACGAGAGAGATATAAGATCGAGATAGATCTACGATTGTGTTTTCCCCATTATTATCTTTCCTCCATTTCGGAAAGGAACTGTATCGTTGCTACAATTTTTGTTTGTTTTTAACAATGATCTTTACGTGGTTGAGGGGAAAAAAAAAAAACTAATGAGAAAAAAGTGATAGGTCATTTTCTTTGTTTAGTAATTTGAAAAAGATAAAGGTTGAGATTGTTTCTTGTCCATCTAAATCTAAGTGTTCTAGCACCACCAATCAATTTGTTGTTCCCTCTCTTTCTCTCTGTCCATTCTCACTTTTTGTCCTTCCCTCTCTGGGTCTCTCCCTCTTTCTTGGTTGTTTACAGCATGCCAACCACTATGGATTTCAAGGAATAATATTACATATCAAGGCAAAAAGATTGGATTTGCAAATGTTGATGTGGGACATATTATTTGACGTTTTAGTTTTGTGTTATCTAGTGTGCTCATAAACACTAATTTAGTACAAACCATGCTTTAGTTTAAGTCATTTATTAAAACAATTGATCTTTGTACTATTAAAGTTTTGATGTTATAAGAGATGTTCATCTTGTTCATGTTAAGAAACATTATTTAAATAAGAAAACAACTAACTTAATATATGTTTTATCAGCAAATCACTCTCAAGATCATATCTATAATGTTAGATGACAGAAAAATAATAATTAATTAATTTTAATCGGTTTGGTATTTTGTTTCTAACTCAAGTGGTTTGATTTTTACCCCAATTTTCTTATATACATATGTGTGTGTGTATAAATTAATGCATTGCGTTGACCAGACATGATTATATGCAATGATGCAATGCATCCAGAGGATGGAAGATCAGACTGGAATCCTGGATGGAGAAATCCAAGGATCCTATATTCATATATATGAGGAAATGAATGTGACTTAAACCATTTAGATTAAATTAAGCATATACTGAACAGATGAATCCTTGCTTGTCTCTGAATAGTAGCTCAGCCTATTTATTATCAAATCGAACTGAGGCCCTTGCAGGAAACTTTTGAGACTTAATTTGCAGGTTGGCAAGGGCCGGCCCATTATAATATATGCAAATCATGAATCATGCTTCATGCTCCAACAGTTGTGGAATTTTGGCTGATTTCGAAAGAAGGCCACATTATTGCTATCATGTTGACATGATGCCTTACACTATTCTCTGTCTCATCATGGCATTAAAATATCGAGCTTTGGGAGCTCATTGTAAAACCCTAAATACCAAATGTGTACGTTTCACAAGCTAAACTAACTGCTTATACGCCAGAACCTCCTGCATCTCCATGTAAACATATCATATATGTGCAAACAATTAAATATTTGTCTCCACTTTGAGAATGCAGATATGCATTTAACACCGACATTTATATATATACTTTTAACTCCTAGACAAAAATTTCACCTTCCTTGATGTGAATTCATGTCAAATAAGTGGGCATGAGGGTACAGGGTGGGGACCAAGTTGTCCAAAATCCTTGCAGGCGGCCTACCAAAGAAGGGAAGTTGGCTATGGCGCTTGTCTTCTCCTTCTTTCGCTCTCGCCGCCGACCAAACGCCGTGCATGTTGGCTGGACCACGGTTGTTGAGGAAAGGGATATTTAAATGCAGAATTTACGTTGGAGCTGAACCATCGTTCATGGGAAGAGCAACCCGCACGTTTCAATCGCGGGCGACAGCCAAAAGCATGCAGCAGTTTGTGGGAGATCCACAGCAAGAAGGAAGGGCGACCAGTTAATGCGGGCTCACATGGAGATGAGACGTCCTTCTCAGGCTCCTGCAACTTCATTTTCTTTTTCACCTTTGCTTTTAATCCGAGAACGTTAATGGAACTTCACTCCAGCACACTTTGCCTTCTGTAACGCGCCGAAAAAATTATTGTTCAACACGAGTTAACTTCCAACACGTTAACCTTTTCCCAAGGCGTTCAAGCTTGAACGTTTGAGGAGAGAAAATGAAAGTAAAACGTGATCCTTGCCCTTCTTTCTTTTTTGAAAACGTTGAGTCATTCCTAAGAGGCGCACATTTTGATTCCCCAATTGGTTACTCACAGATCTGAGGGACGAAATTAATGGCCAATTTTACAGCCAAAGAACTAATAAAGGGGAGGATAACGCAGTCAGTTTTACATTCTATTTTGATCCGGATCTTAAGGTTAAAGATTGCATTTAGTAAGCAAATTAATGCCAATATAAATACACCTTCCTCAATCTCTTTCTCTAGAAAACATGGAAGGGGAGAGAGAGATTAAAGATTGTATTTTGTAAATAAATTAATGCCAATATAAATACACCTTCCTCAAATTTTTCTCTCTTTCTCTAGAATACATGGAAGGCCGAAGGAGATAAGAGAGAGATTAAAGATTGTATTTCGTAAACAAATTAATGCCAATATAAATACACCTTCCTCAATCTCTTTCCCTTTTTCTCTAGAAAACATGGAAGGGGAGAGAGAGAAAGAGAGAGGAGAGAGAGAGAGAGAGAGAGATTAAAGATTATATCCTATAAAGAAATTAATGCTAATATAAATGCACCTTCCTGAATCACTTCTCTCTTTCTCTACAAAACATGGAAGGGGAGAGAAAGATTAAAGATTGTATTTTGTAATCAAATTAATGCTAACATAAATAAACCTTCCTCATTCTCTTTCTCTCTTTCTTTAGAAATATGGATTTGGGGGAGGGAGGGGGAAGAGAGGGACAGAGAAAGAGAAATATATTAGCTAGCATTCTCTACAAATTCGTTAATCCTTGTCCTTCGGATAATTCAATAATTTATTGTATTGGCGCCCTGATGACATTCATTGTCAGCATTTCCTCCTTGACGGCTTTGACAGTTACATCCTACCTTATATAATCAAGCAGCGGAACACAGTTTTTGTCAGCAAAACGCTATGGCAACAGAAGGAGGACAATGCACATGGACCCTCTTGCCACTCACATCATAACCAATCAGGAGCAAATGGGGCAACTTGATTAAGTACGTACTTCTATATTTAATGGGTCTATGGTGCAAATGTATGTATATATTATATATATAAGGCACAGTATGCGACAAAAGGATATGTTCAAGTTGAGTTTACACACTAATCATGAAACTTTTGTCCCAACTGCAAAAGTAGCCACTATAACTATTGCTGCGAAAAATCGTCGACTTCTACGTCAAATGGATGTTCGAAGTGCATTCTTGCTTAGTGATATTCTTTAAGAAGTTTACATAAAGCTTCCATTTGTTTATGGGAGTGAGAGAAAGACAGATGTTAATTTGCAAGCCACAGAAGTATCTACGTATCCTCAAACAATATCTCCATGCCTTCTTATTCTCTTATGACATATGGATTTGTGCAGTTTGCATTATGTTATTCTCTATTTACATTTCTGCAGCATCAAGTTTTGCAGTTCGTTTATTGTTGATCTGATTACTGCCGGAGCTTGTGAGAAACGTATCAGCAAGTTCAAGGATTATCTTTGCAATATGTTCCATATGACAGATTTGGTGCCATTAAAACACTTGGCATTGAACTCACTCGATTCAAAGACATTATATTTTTTATCCTGACAAAAGTAAACCACAAATATTCTTGAAAATTTTGGTCATTTGGATGCTAAGCCCACTGACCTCCCTATGGATAAGCTGCTAACTCTTACAACTTATGATTGTAATCTACTCAATAATTCTCGCCTCCTAATGCAGGCTTGTGGGAAAGCTAATTTATTTAGCCACAATACAATTGAACAATTTATCATTTTGTTCACAATACAATTCCCCGCACACTCCATTTCATGCTTGTCGTTTGTTATCTGAAAAATAACATAGTTCAAGCATTCTTTTGCGAGAAAATATCCATTTGAATCTCGGAGCCTAATGTGTGGCTGATCGGGCAGCTTAAAATTGGGACACTCATCAATCTTTTATCGGTAGTGTGCGTTCATAGATCAAAATCGGCCAGTCTCAGGAAAAACAAAAGCAGGACCCTGTCTCACGATCCTTATACAAAGTTGAATATCGTGTTACGGTTGATGCTTCCTACAAGGAGATCTAACATAAGTTGTTAGTGGTTGATTTACATCTTCATCAGCCAATTACTAGAGCTAACTTACTTTGTGACAATCCAGAAGCCCTTCACGTTATCGCCAACCCTGCATATGATGCTGGAATAGAACATAGGGATTGACTATTACATAGGCTCCCCTCAATTCTATGATTCTAAGAAGGTATAGAGTCGAAGGCTGAATTCAAACTCACAATACTTGATGGTGGTCGGCCTCAAACTTGTCATTTGAAAAAGGAAAAACCTTACAGTATCATTCTCTTCAAACATAGTGGCCGTATATCTTCTTCTTCTCTGGACAGCAATCTAGGTTTCACTTATTGTTGCCATTATTGTTGTTGGCTCACATCGCCGTTCATGCCTGAGCCAGTGCAAGTTGTCACGTTTCTTGATCTGACTTAAAACACTCAAGTTGCCAATTTCGGCAACTTGGGAAGTGGGGACTGGGTTGTCGCTAAGAGCTGATCATGATCGATTTGTCTGTGGCGCCCCCTGTACAATGTAGGTCAGATGACTCAGATCGTGAACTTCTCCTGGCCCCATTAATGGCTGCCAGTCTGGTCGGTCGGTTTAGGAAAAAGCTAGAGTCTGAAGCATCTATCTTTCTTCGAAGTAAAATTTATGCGACTCATACGAAGGCAAATTTTCTGAAACCACATATATTTTACCCAAGGTCAATTTGGTGGTGGGGCAGCGATGAATGCAGCCCACTTTCAAGAGATATACTTTAAGATGGATCAGAGCCATCCAAGTGCATGCGAGTCTCTGAAAGAGTTCTGCATATTGCCAGAATAACATGATTGTTGAATTTAGATTCTAATCCAGGACTGTTTTACCAGATTTTCACTTTTTTTTTTTAAATTATATTTAGCGAACGAAATTGTCGACAGATTATGCATGTATATGTATCTACAAGTAACTACACGTGCACCACTTATTATTTTTCATCTCTTTATGGTTGAAGCCTCATAAAATGACCCAGATTACATAACAGGATCAAGTTTTAAAAGATCTGCTGCATCTATGTATGGAGGAGGTGAATAATATTAGTGATAGCGACAAATTCATTTTTTCAAAAAAGCACACTGAAATTTAAGAGAACCATCTATCTAGAAAAGGTCCAAACTTCAAGTTTAGTACAAAAAGTCCATAAAGTGAGAAGGAACATTGCCGCATTGGCACACTACAGCACTTCTTACCAGAGTGAGAGGAAAAGAGAGCAGGTAATAACTCCATATTATCATCCAAGAAGTTACACCAGACCATGCAGGTGGGTTAAAACTTTGCTTTTATTGCTTCAGCAACTTAAACAGAATGAAATGGATCATTTCCCGTCTCTGATTGCTACGGTTTTATTCTCAGAAAATGATATTCTGAGAAGCTCCACTAAGAACAGAGCATGTCATTAGTCTACGTAAATCTGCTCATAGTGCTTCTTATAGTGATCACCATGTTTAAATTTGTATGTTTCTCCAAATAAATAAATGAACCACAAAGTAAACTTATCATAGAAAGCAAAGGAAATATTTTATCTCCTACTCTACTCCTGTTCAAAGCTGATCAGATGTCTTCTGGGTTGTTCTAGCTAGCAGATCATGCGCTACCCTGGCGTGCAACTCAGCTTTCGTCTCCTTTTCCAACAGGACAGGCACGTATAGTCGGTTATAAATAGAAGCAAAGGGTGACCTCAAGAATAAACCAGCCAGACTATGCATGAAAAACTCCTGTGCTCAAGCATCCAAAGGGCCAAAAGGATGAGCAAGCGTTTTAGTAAACTAAGCAAATGCAAAAAAAATATACTTCTATTCGTAAATCTTTGAGGATCAAGAGTGAAGCCAGGATTTCATCTTCAGTTGGGCCAAACAATCGTAAAATTTAATAGTGTTCAACCTCTATTTGTTTCAAAATCTTATACGGGCTGAACAACAATTTTTTTAAAAATTAAATTTCAGAAACTTGGGGGGCCCAACCTCAGCCCCTGCACAGGATGCACCCCTCATCACTAATACTCTCAATACCAAGAGCGAGAAAGTAACACTTAGGGGAATCAGAACAAGAAATGCCATCAAATGAGAGAACGGGAGAGACAGAAACAGAGAGCGAATAGGTGAAGTGAAGGGGATGGTAGAGTCGGACGACATCCAAATGTGGGAACACCTCCCTATATTTTGCCTACGTTGTGGAGATGAGGTCATCTGCAACCGGGAAGGAGCCACCAATCCTACGCCAACTACCGATCATTGGGATCCGCTCATCTGCCACCAGGAAGGCCCCACGTGTTGCTTCTGACCAACTACCCGATTCTCTGGCATTCCTGCCTTTGTCTCAGTAATGGATGGATTCTCATCCATCAGTTTCAGTAGTAGAGAGAACCCGACTGCAGATGCTCTGTGGTAACGTGAACATGCGAATCCTACACACGTTTAAAATCATTCTTCACGTTGCCTTTTCATCACAGTAGGCATACAGGTTTCCAGTATTTTGCGGTCCAGGCGTTCGATCAATAACAGTAAATAAAGCTGCTACTCGCAGCAGTAAAAGTTAACGAAGAATTTACAAAAGGAAGTAGTAAAAAGCTGCTACTCGTAGGAGTAAAAGCTAAGGAAAAGATTTACAAACTGAAGTCGCTCGGGCTCCACTCTTGTCCTTTCCTTTCCTAGTTGAATAGCCTTGCAGAAGAGGTACTACAGTGAGTATAGTAAGCCAGGAAGAGAACGAGTATCTTCAAAGGACAGAAATCATCCTTGATTGTTCCTCAATTATAGGGAGGACCTACGCTTCATAACTTGCATAGTCTAGGCAGTGCACTAGGAGAGGTTGACTACAAAAACGTTGATTAATGTTTCAAAAAATATCATGTTCATGTTGCAGGAAACATTGTGTGATTATCTTGATTGAAAAACATCCATAACCTCACCTTTCCTTTTTTTGTATAAACAACAACAAATATGTGTGCTTGGAATATGCGTCATAAGAAAAGGTATTCTAAAAACACAATGTTTTTCTTATCAAGAGAGGACATGACAACATGGCCCGAGAGATGATTGTCAAGAGCACTATAGCACATAACTAGTCAGCTAGCCAGCTACCCACTAAGCATCTTGTCGCACTCTTAGCCGCTGGCACCAAGGGTTTGTTGCCTAGCCAAGTGAAAGGCAGCTCCATAGCGCCAATACCCCAGGCATCTTGACTCAATGAATTGCAGCCCAGGCGGTCAGTGGCTATTCCATATGCTGCCAATAAGCATGATAAGGCACCACTAAAATTGTGAAGAGAAAAAGACGGGATACACTAGGTACACTTGAAACCCTAGATTGGGTCACACTCGGTTAAAATAAAAAATATATATATTTTAATATAAAATAATATATAAATATAATTAATCATAATAAAAAATTATATTATATATAAATAACAAAAAAATAATATAAAAAATGTCCTCTTGAGCTGAATCGAGTTTAGTCGGCCTACCCTGGTTGGGCCCGGCCAAAGGATACACATGTTTCTCTATAAAAAGTGGTCGGCCAAAAGTAAAGATTGATCATATGTTTTATGATTAAAGCAGGCAAGCGATGTGTGAAAAGTTTGTGGCCACAAATTGTGAGCATGATCTTGAGTTCCGTTCCATGACAAGGAAACCCGTTCAGATTTTTGATCAAATTCATGATCTTTCTATGGCCTAACTTGGTGGTCTATGCAGAAAGTGACTTTGCAACTAATTGGATACAACTACAGAGTACGAAGCGATTGAGAGCTCTAATTTCGTCTATTTACAATTACAGTTTCGATACAAATCCAAATTTAAACAAGCCAATTCATTAAGAAAAATGGAACCGAACCGGACTTAAATTTAGTGCAGCCTATTCTGCACTGGATCTGAAGAGTCTGATTCTGGATCACGTTTAAGATCCGATATGGCGGTACGATCCCAATTCATTCAGGCACCGACAATGGAATGAATGCAATAATGCTGATACATGGATTCGAAGCCAACTCCTCTTAGATTTGGGTTGGAGGACTCGAGCATCGAACTCTTGATGCGTTTATGTTGACGGTTCCTTTTGTTTCATCTCTAACCACGTTGGCGGCGCCTTGTTGAGGTTCTTTTGTGCGTTTCGAAAAGCGGTTTTATCTGTGTGACGCGATCGAAGGGTTTTGGTTTTGGGCTTTGGGTTCTTCCATCCCCGTGTTTTCTCTCCGTTCTTTTATCTGGCTTGATCTTGCGGACGAGTGCTTCCCCCGAGTCTGCGGTTCTTTCTAGGGTTTTGATTCCTCTTGGAACTGAAAGTGCCCAAGAAGCCCCCGCTGTTGTTTTGGGGGGTTCTTCTTCTCATTATTGGAATTTTTAGATTCCGTGGAGTCACGGCTGTCGAACGTGATCGACATTGCAAAAGACCCTCGGTCAGATGATTTCGTTGCTCAAGTTCTTGGTGTTGTTTTAGCTGTCCCGTTTCTGACGGAGGGATGGTGGGCGAGGGAGAGGAAGAGGGAGGAAGAAGGCGGACGGAGGTGGTGGTCGCGGAACGAAGAAGGCGGAGGATCTTTTAGGAGAAGCAACCGTGGCTTCGGATGGACCTTCGATTGCCTTTTTTTATTACTGTGGGGAGGGCCATGTGAGGACGCTGGATTTGATCTCTTCACTGTACAGCAGGGAAGATGAGGAAGGCGGTCTGGAGGATGAGATCAAGCGCTTCTCGTCTTTGGTTACATTTGTACGGTAAGCGATTCAGTTCTGTTATGTTGTATGATTTTAGCTATATGTTCTTGCGATCTTTTCAGGAGTTATAGGGAATAAACAAGCTTATAGGGAATCGATGCTTTAAAATCTAATGTTTGAAATTGGTACAAGAAATCACGCCAAATATGTCCTCACAAACTCGTCCGCTCAACCAGTAAATCCAGTTGCCGACGATCTCCAGTGATACGATTCACTGACCTTGTGTGAACGTCACTAAACTCAAACGCTCACTGTTGATATTTAATATCTCCCACAGGTATTCCACTTTGCCGTTAAGCTACTTTCGTTGATGCTCATACTAGCATGATCAGCAGGTCCCATTTGTAGCGCTTCTACAGCGTCAAACCCATTCCCTGTGGTGAATTAGTTTCTAATGTAGGGGCTCACTTGAATACGGCACCTTTTGCATCCCAAGGAGCAAGGGCGTCCACATGCACGAAGGGGAGAGGCCTGGTCTTTAGAGCGCGCCGAAACTAGCTGTGGACTTGTGGAGGGCAGTTGCCCACACAGACCCATGTAACTTATTTTATTTCCACACACTAGTGCTTAACATAATTTACTTTATTACACGTTGGTGCCCCTAAATTTAATTACAATTTCTTATATTAGTGCACTTCGGTCACCTTTTTTTGTTTTTGTCCCTGTCCTTAGAGTTTGCCCCTACCATCTCTTTCCCTCAGAAAGGAACTAAAGACGAGGACATAAAAGTGCAGCGCTCCAAGTAAAGCTGTTAGAAAGTATGTAACAATTTCAAAAAAGTTTCCTCACAAAACCTTGACATGTGATGTTACACACAAAGGATTCCTTAGTTAGTTTACAAACAAACAGAAATTATATTTTGACCAAAAAATTTACCATGCTTTGTGGATCTTTGATAAATTAATTGGTATGATATGTATCCAAAGATATTAACTTTATTTATTCTGGTGACGGAGTCTACAACCCAATAAGCAATTATATTTCGTAACACGATCCATGCACGTGCCTCTTTGGGAATCTCAACTTGAGACTGAACTTTCTTTTGCTCAATCCATTGAATTTTGGATTGTTTATTTCCTGACTTAATGCCTATTATTCAAAGTTCAACTTGTCATTCGGTTAATTGATTTGAGATTGTTGCGTTGAAGAGCCATTGTTAAGTGCTAGGAGCTTCATCAGGGTGCTGGCGCTTCTTCGCGAGGTGTAGGAGAGTTAATTGTTCCATAACAACAATTTTAGGAAGTCGTACTTAAAGTTACATGCAAATGGTAAAATCTATTATAAATTTATATACAGTGGATATAGGTTTACTAAATCTGGAAGAAAAAAAATATGATACTTGGAGAGAGAGAGAGAGAAACAGAGAGGCAGAATCCCCCTCACTTGCGTTAGATCCATCCGAGAATTAATGAGAAACACAGCGTTTGGGGAGAAATAGACAGAGAGAGAATTCATCTTTTGAAAACTCAAATATCGGTAGGATATACAAAAAGAAAAAGAAAAAAGACCTCCTGGTTTCGGCCAGTGTGCCATTTGAACGATGAAACAATGTATGAAGGATGCAAGAGAAAGACAACACTAAAACGGGTAATCATTTTCGTTAATTAAAAACCCATCTTTTCAGTACTGCTTATTTTTTATTTATTGCAATGTACATTCGCCAGACATTAACATGGTTAAGATCCATAAAAGGGTGGACAGAATGCCACATTTTATAATCCGAGAAGAGTGATAGATGTGACGATTCACAAAGTATGTACCAGTAATATGGCAAATGAAGATTCACAAAGTATGTACTAGTATGACATTTGTTTCCTCGGGGAAACATGAGTTATGGAATATTGATTTATTTTGGGCAAGCCATGCATGCACTAAATCCATGAAAACGGCGCCAGCTATCTGCCCTCAGATTTCATACGTAATTGTTATATATAATCTTCAAATTCATTAGATTGAAAGACAAGCTATAAGTCGAACAGCCCTCTGTTTCTGTGAAACCCAAAGTGGGGAGTCCACAGAAGCTGCACTCTGATCTTTTTGACAACTAACCAACGGTTGAAAAAGAAAAAATTAAAGAAGACGAAGGGAACACACAGACAAGCAGGAAAGGCGCCATAGGAGTTTCCCCGGCGGCATTCTCCCCCTTTCCTGTTTATTTCGACATGCAAGAACCAAAGCAAACACGTTATTCAAAGGACTGCTATACTTCAAATATCGGATGGTGATTTTCTTCACTTCTTGCAGATCATGCCACGGCCATTGAAGCCAGTCTTGCACTTCAAATCCCCATCATCGCTCACTACCGCACCCTCCACGCTGCTCGGCACGATTCCCTTGAACCTCGCCACGGCGCAGTCGGTGGTGAAGAGTCCCGACGACGCGAACTCGCGATCGCCGCCCAAGACAGGCATCTTCAGGCCAATCTTGGCTCGGCTCTCGTAGTTATCCGCGTAGGTCTGGCCCAGCACGCCGTTCACGCTGCCAGTGAGAGCGTAGAACCTGAAGCCCAAATCGAGGTGAGCGAAGCAGTCGTCGTCGCTGATGCCGTAGCGATGGACCATGGAGTCCTGCTTGGTGATGGGAACCACCTTGGCGGCGATCTTGAAGTTGTTTTGTGCCTCCAACACCACTTCATTGGTGGTTGAGCCGGAGCGAGTGATGGTGAGGGAAGAGTCGGCGGCCGTCCATTCGGCGTTCTCTGTGGTGGGAAGAGAGACGGGCTCGCCGTCGAATGCAATGGCCAGTTGATCAACCGCATCGTTCCATTGAGCGACCTGTAATTATCAGTATCAGATACCAACGCTTCGTCAAGTTCAAAAGCACTTAAAAGTATTCGTTGAACAGATGAACCTCCTTGATCACTTGAAGTGGGGAAAGAGAGAAAGGAAGGAGAATGGTGTATACCTTCTTGGCGCCAAGGAAGAGTTTGTGAGTGCCGAAGAGGACGCCAATGGATTGAACCCAAGTGAAATCGCGCTTCATGCCATCGCCTCTCCTGCCGATGAAGTGGCCGTTGATGTGGAGGTTGGTATCGGTGACCAAGCAGAAGTCCTTGTCCTTCTTGCCGTGGAAGTAGAAGGTGATTCCATCACCACCCACGAATTGGGGATCATTGCAGATGGCTCCAGGCTTATTACAATCTGCAGATCAGGTGAAGCGAATCATTGGGCCAATGTTTGTGAAATAATAATAAATGTTCCTGTTCGACAAGGGACTAATAATATTCTGATCTCTTGCATCCCATCGACAAGTGAAAACATCAAACGCCGGAAAAACAAATCATCTCGTTATTAACTTTTAGAACTGTGTAGAGCTGATGAGTGTAAGAGGAAAATAAGAATCATGTGACCACGTTTCCGGAATTTTTCTGTCGAACTGGAGTAGTTAATTAATTTTCCGAAAAAAAAAAAGGGAAACGGGACAGACAGTTACTTACGGCAAACAGGCTTGCATATTTCACAATCCACTTTGCAAGATCTGCGGCAGCCAGTAGGGCAGGATAAAGGGATCCAGTAGCAAGTAGGGAACTTCTTATTCCTGCACCTCACAGTCTTGGGCACCTTCCCTTGTGGGTGTTCAACTTTCTGCTCCTCAACATTTGCGTTTGCAACTGCGAACTCTAAGCAGACAGAGCAAAGGAGCAGGAGAAGGAAGAATGGCGCAGCCCAAGTCTTAGTTGAGGCCATGTTTCCTGAAAGGCAGGAAGAAAAGACATCTGCTTGTATGCTTTATCCTTTTCAAGCAAATAAGCAGTGAGTTGGTTGGGGATGCGGTGAGATGAAGTCCCTGGGTCTATTTATAGTGATTGAGGTGTAGAGTCGAAGCACCCAACCCATGGGTTTGCACCTCAATGAAACGACATATCTGCTTGGGCTGTCTCCAGGAGATGCTAAAAAATAGAGAAAAAAAAAAACAAGTGCCTAGATTCTGTTGTTTATTAGGCTGATCAATGAAGTTGTGTTATTCCAGAACATGTCAAAACCGTGGGCGATCTATAACTATTCTGGTTATCATTATCATTGGATGTGTTAAAGCATGCAATCTGCGGAGACACTCAGAAAAAAGGAAAATCTACCATTACTGAGGCGGGAAAACGTCAGCAAAAAAGTTAAAACCGTCAATGATACATATACTGACTCCCTTCTGTTGTTGTATCTAACCATGCACCTTCTCTTCACGTGTCTTTGTTTCAAAGAAGAGTCTTAAAGTCACTCGATCTTCGGATGGAAGGAAGCAACCATGACCGTCTTTGACGGTACGCGGTTCCGACTCCCTCGAACGTTGGCCTTTGCTTAATGCTAAGGCGACGTAACACCTTGAAATGAGGTCCTAGTCTTGGGGTTTTACACCGCCAGCTATTCGAGTGCTGTTTTCTGAAGTAGCTAAACCTAAGCATCCGATTTTGTCGCTAAGGAGAAAAATATTTTGAAACTAATAAAATGTCAGAAGCCTCATTTAATGTATGTTGAATCTGTTTTAAAACCGGCGTGAGTGATCCAATTAAGACTATTACTTTCGGAGTTTGACCATTTAGGTCACATCAATATGTTCGTGATATTTTTAAAAAATTAAAAAAATAATTTTTAGTTCATCATCGCTACATATCGTAATGTGGTTCGGACTTGAAAGTGAATTTATAAACCAGATCCAGATCGAATTTGCATTGTGAATTTAAGAGTTGGATTCTGATATGGTACAGACTCCCCTTGATTTTCATTTGAATATGAAACCGAATATGAATATGTGAACATCTGATCTATCGAATATATGATAAAAGGCAAATTTGATTTGAATCTAGGCCATTGACATCCCAATGTAGAGCTAAGGACCATTCACGAGTGTTTTAGATGTTAAATCGCGGCTGTGCTCTAATTTTCTCCCCACGTTAATTAGCATAGGTTTTTTGCGAGACAAAGAAAACATACATTGTTTCGTCAAAATGACTTCAATTAAAATTAGCACATTTGTTAATTGCTTTACAAATCAGATAATCGTTTTAAATGATCAATCTATGTCGGCGTTACTGTGACCAGTTCAACGCAATTTTCATTAGCTTTGAAGACATAAGGTTCCGGTGATCTTCCTGGGGAAGTGGGAGTGGTGATGACAGGACTTTTCAGTGAAGTCAACTATATATAATAAAACACCGACGGTCGATCATCGTATGCTAAGGAAAGCTAACCAGATCAGATTGCTGGCACTTCATCTGTTAACAAGTAGGAAAATGAACACGCGCCTTAAGAAAAATTCACCACAACTTTAGACTGCCATTTTTTAATCTGTTACACTGTGACCCATTCCTGCAATCTTCCCTTTTCTTCCTCTGTTTTCATTGGTGTTCTGCTTCTATAGAGATGTGAACTTTTGTTGCTTTGAGGAATAGAAAACATTATCAGCAGTTTCTTTTAAAGATATTACCTTCTCTCACTTTCACCGTCATAGACTCATCTTTCAGTGTTTTTATGTTTCTCTTAACTTCATATTGTGACTATTGTTACTTGTCATTTTTCATGAAAGGTACGGTCTTCCTTTTTTAACCAAATAAAAAATGAAAAAAAAAGTCATTTTTTCTTTTTCGAAACATGGCCCATAGACCCCCAAAAAAAATAAGGAAAAAAATAGCATGCAATTTTTTTTTTATTTTCCTTGAGGTGGATGTTTCAACGGCTTAGATTGTCCATGAATCGTATCTTGGATACCGATTACTTTGTTAAACATAAGACGCGTGGTTTTCTTTGACGAGACAGGCAATAAATAGAGCGAATCTCTAGTAAATATTCAAACAGGGGGACGGAATTGTGACCAGCATACTTAAACTTCAAACTGTATATGTACCTTCTGAAATTTTATTTTTCTTTTAAGCTTCAATGAACTTAATTAATGGAAGATGATATTTTGGGGTTCTCTAATTTTGAAGGAAAGGCCACCTGTACCAAAGTTAAAGCGAACTTGCACTAAACAACATGATTTCAGAAGTTCTTATTTTAGAACACTTATTAGGCATCTTTAACTAAAAGCCCTAAGCAAACCCCCCACTTCCCTCCACCCAACCATATTTTTATTTTTTATTTTTTATTTTTTGAAAGAATCAATCTGAGCTGCTTGCTTTCTACTTGTGCTTCTTTCAAGTGCTTTGTTATCTACAAGTAAAGTCTCTTCCACCCCCTTCCTCTTCTTCTTCATCCTCTGCTTTCTTCACACTTCATGCGTCCCTTCGCCCATACGGCTATTTCTCTGATATATATGTTTGACTCCAACACGTGATTAGATACCAATATAAGTTACGGGATATATATTTTGGTCATTTAAGGGATCATGTTTTGTTTTTCTAAGGGATGCAAGTGCATGCGATTGATATTGCCTACCGGACGTTATTTGGTTTCCGAATTTAGTTATATGACCGTGCGCAAAAGTTTGTGTTTCCAAGAGTTAGATGCCTTCGACATCAACCTGAAATTTGAAAACATGTGAGACTCATTGTAAAATAATATATATAAGCAAAAGTTAAGCACCTAGTTCATCTTTTTCTTTGTTTCCTTTTGCCATGTTGGTTGGGATCTTAAACTTCAAAGAAACCTACCCATTTTTCTATCACCACATTTCTTGTTTCTCTTCGTAGCATTCTGAATCATGGCTTTTTTCCACTAGGCCCTCTGCAAAGAGCTGACAAAGAAGGTTGCTGACCTGTCTTTAACAATGAAGAAAATAAAACAAGAATCATTACTCAGTTATATATTGCCGTTTCTTTACTTGCTATCTGCTTTGATATGTATTTTCTTATTTTATGTTGGTGCGTTGTTGGTTGCATGTCTTTAAATCCAAACCGTCCATGGACTTTCAGCATGTTGTCTTTTCAAAGGATATGTTCAAGTTGAGTCTACACAGTAATCATGAAACTTTTGTCCCAACTGCAAAAGTAGCCACTATAACTATTGCTGCGAAAAATCGTCGACTTCTACGTCAAATGGATGTTCGAAGTGCATTCTTGCTTACTGATATTCTTGAAGAAGTTTACATAAAGCTTCCATTTGTTTATGGGAGTGAGAGAAAGACAGATGCTAATTTGCAAGCCACAGAAGTATCTATGTATCCTCAAACCATATCTCCATGCCTTCTTATTCTCTTATGACATATGGATTTGCGCAGTTTGCATTATGTTATTCTCTATTTACATTTCTGCAGCATCAAGTTTTGCAGTTCGTTTATTGACGATTTGATTACTGCCGGAGCTTGTGAGAAACGTATCAGCAAGTTCAAGGATTCTCTTTGCAATATGTTCCATATGACAGATTTGGTGCCATTAAAACACTTGGCATTGAACTCACTCGATTTAAAGAGTATATTTTTTATCCTGACAAAAGTATACCATAAATATTCTTGAAAATTTTGGCATTTGGATGCTAAGCCCATTGACCTCCCTATGGACAAGCTGTCAAACTTTTACAAGTTCCGATTGTGATCTACTCAATAATTCTCACCTCCTCATGCAGGCTTGTGGGAAAGCTAATTTATTTAGCCACAATACAATTGAACAATTTATCATTTTGTTCACAATACAATTCCCCGCACACTCCATTTCATGCTTGTCGTTTGTTATCTGAAAAATAACATAGTTCAAGCATTCTTTTGCGAGAAAATATCCATTTAAATCTCGGAGCCTAATGTGTAGCTGATCGGGCAGCTTAAAATTTTGACACTCATCAATCTTTTATTGGTTATTGTGCGTTCATAGATCAAAATCGGCCAGTCTCGGGAAAAACAAAAGCAGGATTCTGTCTCACGATCCTTACACAAAGCTGAATATAGTGTTATGGTGAGATCTAGCACAAGTTGTTAGTGGTTGACTTACATCTTCTTCAGCCAATTACTAGAGCTAAGTTACTTTGTGACAATCTGGAAGCCCTTCACGTCAACTCTTCATATCATGCTGGAGTAGAACATAGGGATCGACTATTACATAAGCTCCCCTCAATTCTATGATTCTAAGAAAGTATAAAGTCGAAGGCTGAATTCGAACTCACAATACTTGATGGTGGTCGGCCTCAAACTTGTCATTTGAAAAAGGAAAAACCTTACTGTGTCATTCTCGTGGCCGTATATTTTCTTCTTCTCTGGGCAGCAATCTAGGTTTCACTTATTGATGTCATTATTGTCATTGGCTCACATCGCCGTTCGTGCCTGAGCCCGTGCAAGTTGTCATGTTTCTTGAACTGATTTAAAACACTCAAGTTGCCAATTTCGGCAACTTGGGAACTGGGTTGTCGCTAAGAGCTGGTCATCATCCATTTGTCTGTGGCGCCCCCTGTACAATGTAGGTCAGATCAGATGATTCAGATCGTGAACTTCTCTTGGCCCCATTAATGGCTGCCAGTCTGGTCGGTTTAGGAAACAGCTAGAGTCTGAAGCATCTATCTTTCTTCGAAGTAAAATTATGTGACTCATACGAAGGCAAATTTTCTGAAACCACATATATTTTACCCAAGGTCAATTTGGTGGTGGGGCAGCGATGAATGCAGCCCACTTTCAAGAGATATACTTTAAGATGGAGCAGAGCCATCCAAGTGCATGCGATGCGAGTGTCAGAAAGGGTTCAGCATATTGCCAGAATAGCATGATTGTTGAATTTGGTTTCTAATCCAGGACTGTTTTACCAGATTTTCACACTTTTTTTTTAAATTATATTTAGCGAACAAAATTGTCGACAGATTATGCATGTATATGTATCTGCAAGTAACTACAAGCGCACCACTTATTATTTTTCATTTCTTTATGGTTGAAGCCTCATAAAATGACCCAGATTATATAAGACGATCGAGTTTTAAAAGATCTGCTGCATCTATATATGGAGAAGGTGAATAATAATAGTGATAGCGACAAATTCATCTTCTCAAAAAAGCACACTGAAATTTAAGAGGACCATCTATCTAGAAAAGGTCTAAACTTCAAGTTTAGTACAAAAAGTCCATAAAGTGAGAAGAAACGTTGCCGCATTGGCACACTACAGCACTTCTTACCAGAGTGAGACAAAAAGAGAGCAGGTAGTAACACCATATCATTATCATCCAAAAAGTTACACCAGACCATGCAGGTGGGTTTAAAGTTTTAAACTTTGCTTCTATTGCTTCAGCAACTTAAACAGACTGAAATGGATCATTTCCCGTCTCTGATTGCTACGTTTTGATTCTCAGAAAATTATATTCTGAGAAGCTTCACTAAGAACAGAGCATGTCATTAGTCTACATATATCTGCTCATAGTGCTTCTATAGTGATCACCATGTTCAAATTTGTATATTTCTCCAAATAAATAAATGAACCACAAAGTAGACTTATCATAGAAAGCGAAGGAAATATTTTATCTCCTACTCTACTCCTGCTCAAAGCTGATCAGATGTCTTACTGGGTTGTTCTAGCTAGCAGATCATGCGCTACCCTGGCGTGCAACTCAGCTTTCGTCTCCTTTTCCAACAGGACAGGCACGTATAGTCGGTTATAAATAGAAGCAAAGGGTGACCTCAAGAATAAACCAGCCAGACTATGCATGAAAAACTATTGTGCTCAAGCATCCAAAGGGCCAAGAGGATGACCAAGAGTTTTAGTAAACTAAGCAAATGCAAAAAAAATATACTTCTATTCGTAAATCTTTTAAGAAAATAGAGAGAGAGAGAGAGAGAGAGAGAGAGAAGGGGGAACAACCAACTTCATTCCAGTAGCCAAGTGAAAGGCAGCTCTATAGCGCCAATGCCCCAGGCATCTTGACTCAATGAATTGCAGCCCATGCGGTCAGTAGCTATCCACAGGATGCCAATATACATACATAAGGGCTTCTTAACATATCTGGTTCGGTGGCAGAGCTAGATTTTTTTTTTTTTTTAGGATCACCTTTCACATACTTTCATATCCGAACGGGCACTCATTTACATAACAGAGTAAATATTTAAAATATTAATTAATAATAAAGAAACTTGAGGGGCTGGTGTGGGAAGTTCCTCCTCTGGTCTGGTTCATTGAGCCTGATGTTCCCATACTAGCTAGTGCAATAGGATATGTCCTTTGTGGCTTCAAGTGCTTTTAAATTTGTATGGGAGCTGCAAAACTTAAGCCTTCGGAAAAGAAGAATTGGATGTTTCAATTATGCTAAACCTTTCCAAAAAAAGGAAAATTAGACGGTTCAATTATGCATGTTACTGTGCATGTCGCAGATATTCTTGTGTTACTTTCACATGTTAACTGCCAAACGTACGAAGCAAGTGAAGAACAAAATGAAAGGATCCCAAATTCAAGGGTGAAAACCAAAATGTGGAAGCTACTTGGACTTTACAAGCAAACAGACATTATGAACGCGTCTGTATAAGTTGGGATACTGCTCACATGTGGCTGAATATTAAAAATGTCATGTTGAATCGAATCGAGTTTAGTCGGTCCACCCAGGCCGGCCCAAGGATAAAGGGGTCGGCCAAAAATAAGGACTGACCTGTTTTCTTGATACTCTTGGCGGAGCAACTGTGTTAAAGCAGAGCACAGAGTATTAAAGCGGGCCATGTGTTAAAAGTTTATGGCCACAAATTGTGAGCATGATCTTGAGCTCCCTTCCATGACAAGGAAAGCGGTCAGATTTTTGATCAAATTCATGATCTTTCTGTGGCCTAACTTGGTGGTCTTCTATGAAGGAAGTGACTGACAAGAGTTTGCAACTAATTTGCATACAATTACAAAGTACGAAGGGATTGAGAGTTTTAATTTCGTCTATTTACAGTTTCAATACAAATCCAAATTTAAACAAGCCAGTTCATTAAGAAAAATGGAACCGAATCGGACTTAAATTTAGTGCAGGCTATTCTGTACTGGATCTGAAGAATCTGATTCTGGATCATGTAAAAAGTTACGATCCGATATGGCGTTACTCATACTCGACATCGAACCCAGTTCAGACACCGACAATGGATTGCAATAGTGCTGATATATGGATTCGAAGCCAACTCTTCTTAGATTTGGGAAGACTCGCAAAGAAACGCTTGAAGAGATGCGCGCCGAGCATCGAACTCTTGACGCGTTTATATTGACGGCGGCGCCTTGTTGAGGTTCTCTTTTGTGTTTCGAGAAGCGGTTTTATCTGTGCGACGCGGTCGAAGGGTTTTCGGCTTTGGGTTCTTCCATCTGCGTGTACTCTCTCCTGCGTGTATTCTCTCCGTTCGCTTGATCTTGCGGACGAGTGCTACCCGCGAGTCTGGCGGTTCTTTCTAGGGTTTTGATTCCTCTTGGAACTGAAAGTGCCCAAGTCTCCGCTGTCGTTTTGGGGGGCTTTCTTCTCATTGTTGGAATTTTTAGACTCCCTGGAGTTACGGCTGTCGAACGTGATCGACATTGCAAAAGACCCTCGGTCAGATGATTTCGTTGCCCAAGTTCTTGGTGTTGTTTTAGCTGTCCCGTTTCTGACGGAGGGATGGGGGAGGATGGTGGGCGAGGGAGAGGAAGAGGGAGGAAAAAGGCGGACGGAGGTGGTGGTCGCGGAAAGAGACGGGGAACGAAGAAGGCAGAGGATTTTTTAGGGGAAGCAACCGTGACTTCGGATGGAGGGGAGGATGGACCTTCGATTGCCTTCTTTGATTACTGTGGGGAGGGCCATCTGAGGACGCTGGATTTGATATCTTCACTGTACAGCAGGGAAGATGAGGAAGGCGGTTTGGAGGATGAGATCAAGCGCTTCTCGTCTTTGGTTACCTTTGTAAGGTAAGCGATTTAGTTCTGTTATGTTGTATGATTTTAGCTATATGTTCTTGCTATCTTTTCAGGAATTAAAGTTCGTTCTAGTGTGTTCAACTGCTGATTCAATAGTTCTTGAGAATGTACGATGTAGCTAGTCGGAAAGCACATACTGACCGACTATAGTTCTTTTCCTACTCCAAACGAGAAACAAAATACCTGTAAATTGGCTTCAAATTAAATAATATAAACGAAAAAGGACTTCAGTTGTTACGAGTGTTGAAAAAGAATTCCCTAGAATATTATGAAAACAATGGTGTAATCGATAGCTGATGAAAAGATCTTCAGTAGAATGAAGGAGAAAGTGAAAGATTATATACGAACCTTGAAGTTGTCACCTTAAAAAATGATTTTCATGTTGGCCGAATTGTTATATGCAATGCAGATCTGCTACCTCCTTAAAAACTCAACTGACAATTTGGAGACAATAAACAGGAAAACTCGATAAAAAAGCATAACATCTATACTCTGGAAACCATGCCACATGGATAGTGTTACCTTCAGTGGGGAGCCAGAAGTTTAGGTGAGGAAGGGTTCCACTGGTTGCTTTGTATGTTACCTGGAGAGTAGTAGAGTTCATGAGCTTCACTCAGGCAAATATTTCATCTGCTTAATGATATAACAATGTAGCAAATGGTGCTTGTAGAAGGCAAATATAGTCTGAAGATTAGGCTAAGAAGTGGTCTGTGTTACATGAAGATGCAGGTGAATAACTGATGACAGCAAGTTCTTCTGGGCATTGATTCACATAGCAATTGAAAAGGATCAGTTTTGATTATTGGTTTAGGTTGTGTGTCTGTATTTTTCTTTTTCATTTTTCTAACACTCAATCCGGTTTTTTTATACATAACTACATATTATTGTCATTGGCGTAAAATTTGTTTGTAGAGGATGGAAGCAGTTTTGCAATTACAAGCCACAGGGTATCAGGTTTTCGCATGATGTTGGAACCCCAGGAAGATCAGACCTAAGATGTACATTTGAACTATCACAGTTCTCTGCTGCAAGTATCCGTAAGGTAAGGAAGTAGCAGAACCATTTGTTTTCTTTAGATATTTAAGGACAAGACAGCAAATAGCATTATAAAGTTCACATCCTGTGGTGCCATCTCTCTGATTCCAGAACATTCCTTCAGTAGTTTCTATTGTTGGTTATTGGCATGTTTTCTCCCTGGAGAATGGATATCTAAGCAACTATTTCTTGTTAACTTTACAATATGCTTCCTTGGACCATGTATTAACATCTTCCCCTTCTTGTGCAGGTAGAGAGTGAACCTAGCCAGAGTAAACCCACAAAAGCATGGTATTGCTAATGTTCATCTATAAATGAAATGATATTTCTATTACCTATGGTTCATCTAATTCTTAGGGATGTATATCAGCAGTTCCTAGAATATTGTACTGGTATGGGTACGGTGAGGCAGGTACAAGTTCAGTGATTTTAGAAAAATATGGGTATATATATATATATATATATATGTATGCAAAGTCGCACAAAAAATCAATATTAAAACAAAATTCATACACAAAAACAAAATTAACAATTTAACAATGTGGATTATTATAAGTAAGTCACCTGGTTGTGTGTTTAAAACAATCCAGGTATGTCTATGGAAACAAGTCTGGGTAGCTGTTTAAAGAGGAAAAGCTTTAAACAATATTGATATAAGTTACAAACTGTAAGCTAAACAAGAGGATTAGGACCATTCAACCATATGTATATGACCAAGGCCATTCTAGCACAGCAGATTGTGAGCAGCAACAAAATATTAAATGAAAGAAGACAGCAGAACTCAGAGACTGAATGCCGGGGCAATAATTGAACAACAAAATGGTGGTGGAGTACCCCTTAACATGCTACATGAAGAAACAACAATACTAGTAACAGAAAAAACACAGAGAAGGGGGAAAGAACTTTTGGTTACTGAACAACAAAAGGGGAAATAGCAATGAAACCCCCAAAAATAAAGGCAGGTGTAAAAATAGGAAAAAGAAATCTTACTTACCTTGCCGGCAATGATAAGACTTTCTCCACCAGTTGCTGGTAGCTGTCGGCTGGCGATCTCCTCACTGCCGGCCGCCAATTTGCGGTGACAGGCGTCTAAAGACTTGAAAGGGAGAAGGGAAGTGTCAGTCAAAAGGGGTGTCTCGAGGGTTAAATTTTAAGTTTTTGAAGTTCGAAACATAAAAAAATAAAATATGTGGTATGGATTGGTTCCAACCCAAAACCGATCCAACCATACCCAGCATGTGTCGGTGTACCTGATTCAGGGTATTGGCATACCAATGCTGGTATGTGGGCCAAACTCATGTACCCATGTGACTAACCTTCACTTGACTCAAATCAGAATCAGTTATGGGCTGACAACTTTTGACATCCTTTTTCATCTAATAGAAATGTTATTACAAATTTGACTAGCTCGGAGTTGCAAATTAGAAATGCTACAGATATCTTATATTTCATCAGCTTACCAATAAGCATAAATACCTCTCCATGGGATCGTATTGGCCTAAATTAATAAAATTAGGTTAAAGCCAACTCGTGGTTTGCACAATACACGATGATGATATCCTGTTTCACTTTTTTTGTTGTAATTTGCTCAATTTTGTTTCTTTTTGCCATTAAACTTATGAATGTTGATCTCTGTTTTTGTTTTTCTTAGTGATGGCTTTGTCTTGCAAGTTGGTGGGCCAGTATGGGCATTGGATTGGTGTTATGGCACTCAACTAGCACATGAATCTGGCATCAGTTGTGAGGTAATCTTGATATCACATGTTCCTCATCTAGCTATAAACCAATGCGTACAAGTATGCCTTTATGCTCCTTCAAAGAGTTTTTGATTTTCCATTTTTCTTGTGAGTACTTGGAATTTGGTTGCTTAAATTTCTAATAATAGTCATTTTAAAGTTGAGTTGTCGTTTAGTCACAAAATCATGTGTAAAACGCGAGAAATAAGTCAGCTGTTTAAAACTTTAAAAAATGCTGCTTTTCTGAAAATAATGCCAAAATGGAAAAACATGAAGAAACATGTTTTTTTCATTTTTTCCTTTTTTCCTATTTTTTCATTTTAAGTGTTTTTTTTCATGTTTTTTTTTAAAAAACCAAATTACCTATGTCACATATGTACGGGTACGAGTGCGGGTACGGATCATTTTTAAAAAACTTGGGTGCAGGGGTACGGCCGTACACACACATGTATATATGTCAAAAAATTTCAAACAAAATAACATATTCATAAATCATAATCCAAAATTCATGAGTCTTGATTCTCATTCTCCTCAGTCGCATAATTAACATTCAAAATACATCAGCTTTGTTAATTCTCATTCTCGTGAGTCACATCAAGATTAGAAGGAACAACAAGTTCTGTAAGATCCATATTAAGAGCATACAAATCATGTTCTCCTTCAAGGTCCACGTCAATGTCCTCTGGATTAACATCCCAATACTTGGATGATCCTGAACTGCATGTTGCAACAAAATCAAAATATGATTTAAGTTAATATTAACTTTAAACAACCAACATAATAATAATATATATAATTACATATGTATTATGTATACATATCAAAAATCCAAAAGAAAGAAATACCTGTAATCATTTGAAGTACGTGAAAGTAAGCGTAGGTTGGAGTGGACATAAACTAAATCTTCTGCTCGCTTCTAGTTAGCTTATTTCTCTTGGTGTTGTGAATTTGAGAATAAGTGCTCCAATTTCTTTCATGAAGAGGTTGCAGGTTGAGATAATAGCTTCAATGCAAGTTGTTGGAGATTTGGTGTCGATGCTCCAAAACATAACCACCAATTAACAAGATTATCTCTTACCATTTTAGCTTGTATTGAATCATTTCTCCCTATTTTTTGATATTTCTAGATTTCGATTAGGAGGAACACGACCAGTACCTCCTACCAACCATGTTTGTCCATAATATTTGGGATTTAAGGAGTGTGCCATACAATGCAAAGGGTTATTGCTTCTGTTCCATTTTCTTACTAAAATTCTATGCACATGATAAAAAAACTCAGAATCATCAAGTGCAACATTCTTCTTCTCATGTCTAAAAATGATGTTTTGAATTTTTTCAATCATGTTATCCCACATCATAAACTTTATGAAGCATGGGCCCTTCTTATCAACTTCTCTCAGCATATGCCAAATAGGCTCTGTAAACTGCAGAAAATATGTAACTTTATCCCACCATTCATCATCTAAAATATTTTTTTTAATTTCTGATGCCTTCACAATGTCATCACTCCGATAAAAGTCCCAATCATTGTCAGTCACCATAAGTGTTAATGCATGTTTCACATTCTTTATTCTTTTTATCATTACAATAATTGATGCAAAACGAGTCTCTGCTACCTTCAACAATTTCAAATCAGAATGCCTATTAAATATAGCAAGAGCATTGTTGTGGTTTACAACAAAATACATGCTCAAGCTCTTCAATCCATGAACACAATAAACCTGCATTTGGATCATCTTTTGATGAGTTGCAAATACTTTTAAGTGCTAAATTTATACTGTGTGCCACACAAGGAGTCCAAAATATGTGATTATATTTGGGATCACTTGCCAAATTCATCCCTGCTCGTTGGCAAACTGGAGCATTATCAGTAACAATTTGCACAACATTGTCCTCACCCACTTTTTTCATGACTTCTATAAATAGCCTTTTTAAATACTCAACATCTTTATACTCTCTAGATGCATAAACAAATTTCAAGAAGATTGGTCCATCAAGCGAATAAACAATAAAATTTATCAGTGGCTGCCTTTGTATATCAGTTCATCCGTCAGAAAAAATGGATACTCCATATTGTATCCATGAAAATTTATTCTTCTCTAATAATTTTTCAATGTTTGCCTTTTGCCTTCTCTTCTGCAAGAATTACTGTTCTCAACTTCTCTGAATTTAGGGGTACATAACCTCTCAAACTGCAATTAGCCAAACCTGTAACAACATTTTTCCAATAAGGACTTCTAGCTACATTAAAAGGAAGTGAACTTGCAAAAAAAAAAACCTTTCGATCCTTCTATCCATCTCTGCCCTTCCCATATTATTGAATGCTTGTGATAATGTTTTCCTTTTCTTTGAACCATCTTCACCTTGTTCAATAGCATAAAGAGGAACAAATACACTTGACTTGGATGAAGATTTCTTCGTCTCGGCTGCATCCTATTCTTTTTTGAATATTTGAATCTCCTCTTTGGTAACTTTTGGGCATGGTCTAATTCCAACGCCAGAGATATGCAATAAATGTGCTTTGCAACGTGTATAAGAGCCAGTGTAAGTCATATTACATAATTTGCAAGAAAAAATTACATTCCCACTACCACCTGGTCCTTTTCCTAGTTTGTTCACTTGGCGCCAAAGAGGCTGAGATGGATTATCCTTCTCTACTGCAGTGGTATTAACACTACTACTGCTGCTCACTAATTTTCACTTCCACTTACAGGCATCGTTTCTTTTCCTTTATCAGCCATTACAATTTACAACTTATATGAAAAGCACCTAGCAAAAGAGCTGCAACACAAAACCAATAGAAACAATGATCATTCCAAATAGACGAATATCATACAAGACAACATGCAACAACAATAAACAATGTTTGGAAATAGGACTTCTTCTCAATCAGTATGACGTGGGAAGGCCTGCATCCAAAGAAGAATAGGCCATTGTTGGACAAGGCATACCAAAATACGAATTATATGACTGAGACACTGAGTTTTTTTATCAATCTTGTTGTCGGCCTATCAAGATCATCACGTTCAAGAACATGGGAGACAAAAACACCACCCAAAATCCTATAAGATCATCGCCCCAGCGACGTTTGACAGCGTTGACAAAAAAAAAAAAAAAACGCTGGCGACAGAAGTAATGTCATCGCCGGTGACAGAAGTAAGATCATCTCCCCTGCCGTCACCGGCGGTGAAGGCAGGGGCAGAGCCGATGAAAATGAAAAGAAAAATGAAAGAAAGAAAAAAAAATACCGTGAGAAAGAGGAGCGAATGCTGTCGCTGGTCGCCGCTGCCATCGCCGGTCGCAGTCGCCGCTTTTGTCACCAGTCGCCGCTGCCGTTGCACACTCGCCGGAATTCGTCGCCAGTCGAAGGCTCGAAGCTGCCGTCGCTCAATGAGAGGTTAGAAAGAGTAAAGTCGAATCTTTTAAGGGTTTCGTTTCTTTTTTTAACGTTAAAATGGTTTTAAAAGTTAAAATCAAATAGTCGTTAAAAATAAAAAACAGACGGATTTGGACTCGGTCAAAGTTGACCGTATCCAAAAATGGACGGATACGGCCTTCGGTACATTGACCGTACCTGGTACGGTCAACGTTGCACCATCCCTTACCCAAGCCCGTACCCGTACCGGTGTCGTACCGGTACCGGACGGGTACTCCACCCTCCTAGCCGTACCGGTGTTACTTAGCAAACTACTTGTTTCCACCGATGTTGCTGGATGGCTAAAAAATAAAAATCTGTCATTAAAAAACAGCCGTTACATGAACATTAGTGATGGTTTATAATACAACAATGGTTTATTATGGTGTTTTTAGTGACTAGTTATGGTGCTTTTAGCTGCAAATTTGTAATTTTTAGCCATCCGACAACGTCACACATACAACAACGCAAAATTGTCATATTATATATCGTAGTGGCAAATATTGCAATATTTTTGAAAATATTGCAATACTAACGAGAAAAATGCAAAATTTGATAAGAACCTGAAAGAACCTCTTTTTAGGTTATTGACTTCATAACCTTTAAACTTAAATTAAATTATTTATTATCATTCTTATCACCATTAGGACATTATTTTTATCATTTTTGCTAGTTTTTTAATGTCTTATTATTAGTTTCTCATTTGTTGTATTTTTTCAGTTTTCAAAAATCTGCTGAGATTTTCCTGAAATGTTTTCAGGAAAACATCTTTCCCGAAAAGTATCCGAGAAAAACCTTGCCGTTGAAAACCTGAGAACGATATTTGTGGCTATATATGAACCGACACACAAAAAAATCCATAAAAAAAAAAAGACCATGATGTGTCCTAACGGGCTAGCAGTGGCACCATGTTGGTTGTTGACATTGGATATGGGGCCAATCTTCTGTGTCCATATGACTTAGGTTAAACATTGTTGATCAGAATAGTATTACATATATTGACACTTTTTGACACTTTCTTCTCAAAATCAGGAAAGAAAAGGAAAATAAAATAAACTAAAAAGGGAAAAGTCTAATAATATTTTGAGATACACGTCAAAGTGCATTTATTGCATTTTTTTACAAAACAGTTAACATATCTTTTGAGGCTGGTTTTAACAGTTTTCACTATTTTGAGTTTTTGTCAAGGTTTCTGTAAGAAAATTGCTAGAAAACTGAATTTTTATATTTTGAAAATATTTTATATATATTTATTTTTGGATTCCTGAACATTTTCTGAGATAAATCTTCTGATTAATACTGCAGAAAAATTTGGCTGATATAAATCATAGAATGATGTTTGTGAGACCAAAAGTATAGTGATGAAAATTTTATCTTAGATGAGTCGATTTTGTCTATCATATTTGTATTCAATAGTTGATCTGGTCTGCAGTTGTTGCGAAACAATCAATTTATAAGTAGCACCCTTTTACCCGTCCATTTACTAAAAAAAGTAGTGCATGCATAATAACAGAATAGAAAGTTCTCACAGTGCACAATGTAGTAAAAACACTGAGTAGCCAGTCACTAAAAGGACCTGACTGAGTCTAGGCAAGTCTTGGAAGATAGTTAAAGAAAAAGGAGGAAAAGGACCACATGTGGGGAAAGAAAGAAGAAGAAGAACAATTGCATGGTGGATTTTGATCTCCCTTCCCTTCTCAGTCTCTTCTCTCTGCAATGGTGCAACCAAATCATTAAAAGATTAAAAGAATCTGGGTTAAAATTTGAAAAAGCATATATTTTTTGTTCCAGCCACTTAATTGCCCTACTGTTCTGCCTTCTGCCTGCCTTGGTTGCTTTCAGCACTAGCTTAACAACAAGCTGCTACTTCATATAGACAGATTGCTCAACTAAAGTGAAATGCTGACACTACGTGAAAGAAGATTTCTTACCATCAGTTCACATAATGATTGCATTTGGGAGTTGTACAGCCTTTTTTTACCCTCAATTGGCTTTCTTACCTTTTATGAATCTTCTTGTCGGCAACTTTTTTCACCTTTTCTTCTACGTGATAGGCTAGGTATCTGTATCTGTATGAGATCCTTTTTCATTCCTGTGTCTGGAAACTTGATTACCATCCTATTGGCATCATGGTGACTGATTTTCCTGCATTCTAGCTTTCAGTATCTTGCTGTTGCTGCTCATCCATCTGACTCTCCATTTCATAAGATCGGCAGTGCACTGTCTGGCCCAGGTTTTGTCCAGATATGGTTCCTTTTAAGTCTCATTTCAAAGCAGGATTCCTTTTCATCTTCTCACACAGCCAGATTGAAAAGGCGGCCTGATGGGAGGAAATCTGCACGTGAAGATACAAATGACAATGTATCCATATCTAGCACTATTGGAAAAGCCGGTGGTGATGGTTTAAATGGTATTCAAGGAAATGTTGGTGGTTTAGCTGTAAATACGATTGCTGATGAGACAGAAAGTTTGTCCGCACAGAAGTTAGGCTTGATTCATGCTAAGAAAAAGAGAAAGTTGAAAGATCAAGCAAGGACAGGGTCCTCCTGTGCCGATGCGCTTTCTCCATCAGTTCATCTTGGCGATTCTAAATCACCTCTGCATGGTGATAGTAGTCCATCAATTGATGCTCTGAAGGAGCTGGCTCTGCCAAAAATTGTTCTATGCTTGGTTCATGATGGGAGAGTTGCTTTGGATGTTAAATGGCAGCCTTGCTCTAAGCAAGGAAACCGCTGCCGCATGGGTTTTCTGGCAGTGGTACTTGGAGATGGCTCCATACAAGTGTATGTCACATGAACTCTGCCTGCTTTAATTGTTTTTATGTTGTTAATGTGGCTTAATGTGGCTCAAACAGTTCTAGTTTGTAGGTTCTGCACTTGAATCCTTGACCTCATCTACCTTTCTTTGGATGGATGAGGCTGCGATTGGACAAATTTTCCAATAGGTGGCGGTTAACTATTTTTTGCTTAGATGCTTATGATCTATTTCCCGTTATGTGTAACCATAGCTGGTCAATTACTTGGATGAGCTAGTATTTTGGGTCCACAAACTGTTGCTGAGTGAGTACACTCCTAGTTGCATTTATAGTTTCAGTTGGCTTGCTGGAGATGACCATTTAGCAAATAACACAAAGTAGGCTTTCTTTAGGGAGATCAGGGTATCCTTATCATGCCCAACCAGCTTACTGGTTACAATCTATTCCTTTCGTTATTTATATCAGGCCAAGATTGGGGAGCTGCTTTCTTGTCCAAATCTGGACCTGTTGACATACCTCATGTCGCAGAACCCAAGGATAACAGCTAAATTTCTCAGCACATAGGATGATATGAACCATGATAAACTGGGTGGAACTATCCCAGCTTATGTCAGCCTGCAAATGCCCAAACATTCCAGTTCAATAAGCCAACGTGCCAGACTATATTTCACCATATTGTTTGGCTTTGTGTTTTAGTGTCATTTTTTGGCATGTCCTTGCCATATTGCAGTATAGTTGCTGCAATTGCTGGAGAGGAATGAGGATGACATTTTCTTTCGGCCAGGACACTTGTGGCTGCAATGACAGTCCCGTTGATCAATAATTTCAAAGCTGCTGATATTAATATACTTTGCTGTATGGGTGTGTGAGCATCAGCAGCACTCATCGTATTACTTTCCATCTTTTGGAGGGGACAATTTTATTTTTACAAAAAGTCCTTATCTAGAACCTTTTGTTGGACAGGCCATATGTCGAACTTCATGTCTTCTTTTTTCTATGATATACTTTACTGTATTTTAATGAACCTTGAGAATTTGACTTCTATCTACCCTTTTACATGTATGAAGGTGGGAAATTCCTACTCCCAGGATCATCAAGGCGCTATTTGTATCTGGTCATATTAAGGATACAGATCCACGTTTTATGAAACTGAAACCAGTATTTAAATGCTCAAAGCTGCTTCGAGGAGACAGCCAAAGGTTTGTTAGTGTGTTGAGATTTTCTTGCTTTAGACAGACAAAAATGAGTTTTCATTCTGAACTTCTTTCCAATAGATAAAATTTCAATACCTGGTCACGTTTTGAGAAAAGAATGCTTCTAGATTTGTTATTGTTCTTTGATTCTGCTGAGTTTACAGCAGATGAAGGGGATTTATTTGGAGTGTAATTTGGCACTTGAAACTTTAAAAAGTGTTTGACAGGTTTTCCCCCAATAAGGTATAGTACATTGATTGGAAAATCTTAGTAGTAGATAGAACTGAGCTGGAATTTGTATTCCATTCTTGAAAATATAAATATAGAAGCTAGAGCAACATTAAATCTTAGGAAATTCTAACCTATTGCTTGTTGAACCTTGTAACAAAATTAGCTGGAACATAATTTTAGAAAATTCCTCTGCATGGATGTTGTTAAATTGTTTACGATGCACGTGGGGAGTCCAGAAACACTCATGTATAACTTATGTTGGTTCGTCCTTTCACTGGCTTTCCTCTACACACTACTGGATTATATTAGTGGCTAATATGTACTCTTCTAAGGATGCAAAATCTTCTATTTTGTGCAAGTCTTAGAACTTCCCCTTAGTTGTCATGGTTTAATTAGTAGGCTGACATGACCTCATTTTTACTTAGAAAAGAGCTGAGGACAAACGCAGGGTGTTGGTTTTGGCTAGGTGCGTTCACAAATATTTTATATGATTTAACTTGTCTAATGTTATTATGTTGCCTCTGAACATATAAAACTGATATGTAGAACACTAAAAATCATATTTTAAAAAGTAAAATCTAGGCAATTTTTGTTACAAGGGTCAGCCTGTTGGTATGTGGCTCATCTATACATATTTAGCTGAGGCTTGTTTTGGCTAAACATGACCCTC
Organism: Nymphaea thermarum; assembly: GCA_011799765.1. Taxonomy (NCBI): domain Eukaryota; kingdom Viridiplantae; phylum Streptophyta; class Magnoliopsida; order Nymphaeales; family Nymphaeaceae; genus Nymphaea; species Nymphaea thermarum. The sequence continues at coordinate 79,868 of JAANDH010000904.1, forward strand.
GGGCCAAGCTTGCGCTGGCTTTTGGGCAAATGAGCCAAGCCTGAGTATGGACTTTTTGGTTTGATCAACATTTGTATGAACATATATGACTCAAGTTCCCATCATATGTTGATGACCTTTCCGTATATGTGCTCTTGCATTGCTGGAATATCACTAAATTGATGCCAACATATATGACTCAAGTTCCCATCATATGTTGATGACCTTTCCGTATATGTGCTCTTGCATAGCTGGAATATCACTAAATTGATGCCAACTTATAATTACTTGATTTCTGGTTGGTTGGTGGATGGTCTGTAATGCTATCACTTCATTGTGCTGTTAAGTTGATTGTTTTGATAAACATTCTGCTGGAAAACATGAACCAAATTTCATGATGAAAGTGTATATGATCTCTCTCTCTCTCTCTCTCTCTCTCTCTCTCTCTCTCTCTCTCTCTCTCTCTCTCTCTCTCTCTCTCTCTCTCTCTTTCTCCTCCCTCCAGCCATGCCCCCAACACCTTCTCTCTGTGCACATTGTGTAACTGAAATGTTCTCATTATCAGCATTCCTCTGACATTGGAGTGGTCGCGTGCAGTTCCAAATGATTTACTACTGGTTGGCTGTCACGATGGAACGGTAAATCCTCATATGTCCTCTAAATTTGTCAGGAATTCCGTACTTATTTCAAGGCTTGATATTATTTCTCTTGTCTAGCAACCTTGAGGCTAAAGTTCAGCCTAGTTGAACCCAAGGTTGTCCATCTTAGCTTTGTTTAGTGCATTCTCTGTCTTTTACTTTGCTAATTTTCAAGCCAATCTTAGAAGGTATTAACTATCAAAAGATTTTGTAAAATTCATGTAATGGTAACAAGATGGGTTGAATCTTTGATTTATGTTTTGGAAACTGAGAATACACATTTCAGCAACATATTTGCTGCATTAGAGTTGTAGTAGAAAGCTCACATGTTTATGCTCACAAAAGTAAGTATAGACATGTCATTGAGTGCAATGCACAGACATGTCCGTGCCAGCAGCTATGGAGCTTGTGGTTTAAGTTAGATTCCCCCTTTCATAGTTGTTTTTTCAAAGGCAAGTGGGGCCGTAAACATACATGCGATTAGAACTGTGATTTTTGGTTTTGATCGTGTGTTCTTGCAAGCCAGCTGCCATATTACCTGCAAATTTGAACTTCTTGTCTGAATTACTTACTTAATAATAGTAATGGTTGCAATAATAGTAAGAATAATAACTGCTGCTTTCTGCAACTTTTGGTTGCTAAACTTCATGCAAAACTCTGTACTGCTCTTAAGATAGAAGCAAGCATAATTTTCAATAAATAAAAAGAAGAAGTCCCTTTCCACCGAATGTCCTTAAACTACCTTTTAACTTGTGGAAGACACTGTTACTAATGAATATTGACCAACAAATGCAAAGCATGTACAAGACATATGTGATATGTCCAATTCTACAGGTGAAGATGTCTGTTGTTATAAAACTAAAGATTGAGGATCATAGGAGAGTATTGTAAGCTTTAACCTGTGGGTATCTCTTGTGGTGTTCTACTATGTTGAAAGTGTCAATACAGGACGTTGTAACATTAAGGAATCGGGACTTTTTGTTCACAAATAAGCCACTCCAATATCTTTCTGTGCAGGTTGCTATGTGGAAGTTCTTGCCGAAAGAGTCTTGTGAAGGTGATGCAGTGATAATCTTATTTCTGTGGTTATACCGCAATAAGTTCACTTCCAATAATAACTTATATTTGTCATGACTTGCATGTGCTTTCAGATTAGCCCTTTTAGCTGACTGTGGCTGGGACTGCGTATTCCCTCCCACAATACCACACCCCCAACCTCCTCGTCTGTTCAAGTTCCATGTAAAGTTTTTGTCGTGGTACTGAACAAACTCTACTGACTTGAATCCAGGTTTTATGTGAAGCATATTTCAGGTTTCTTTACTTGAGGAGGCATTTGACCATTCCCGAACAGAAATGCCATAATTACTGGGGCCATTTCTTTTGAGTTGTTGTATAACATGGAAATAGGACCCACTTGTCCTACTCTTCCTCCTGTTTCTGCTTTTCTTTTCCTTATGCTGACTAGGACTAAGACTAACTAGTCTCACCTAGGTACGGTTTTGGCCTTTGAGGGCTTTGCAAGCTTTTGCCTTTTATCATAGAGTAAATTAGCTAAGACCATGCCTCACCAGAGTGACGTATGTGCCATCTGAATTTCACTTGTGTTGCATGCTTTGTGTTGGTCATACCACAATCTGAATGACGGGTGCAGTTCAAAACATTTAGTTTGTTCCTCTGTGATAACTTTCTCGTGTTAAGATTTGTAAATTTGTTCTTCGTCTCTTTTTACAGATACAAGACCTTTGCTTTGTTTCGCAGCAGACACGCTTCCTATCAGAGCCATATCTTGGGCACCGAATGAAAGTTATGTGGTGCTTCATGGAATTATCTTTATGTATAAAGTCCAATTTGTCTATTGTATTTCAATTTTGACACTTCTCTATCTGCATGTTAACTTTTTGAGTGTCATATATTGATTGCTTAAGTTTATGACTTCTTATATGACAGTGGAAATAGTTAGTCATAAGCTTTTTGCATGAACTGTACAAAGTACAAACTAAGTCATAAGCTTTTCGCATGAAACGTACAAACTAATGGTTGTTCTGAACAACACAGATTTTCTTGCTTGGAGGCAAGCATTCTTAGGCAGATGGCTTTGAAGGCTTCTGTTTCCATTTTTGGCTGTTGGATCACTCTAATTGTTAACATTGTTATTGTTCAAATTGCGGTGGCTCATATATTTGTTATGGAATCGGTTACACACAAACAAGCACACAAACTTTCATGCATGAAGCTATTGTGAATTCTGACAAGACTGTCAAGTGCCAACTGCCTGCTGTGGGTATGGGGTGCTTGTGTTGCACCATGAGTGTGTGTATGTGTGTGCAGCTGGGTCTGCATGCATGCGGACGTGCCTAAGAAGTCCTCTGACTCAAGGAAGAGGAGGATGTTTCTGCTGATGCATTTTCTCCTCCATCATCCCTCTTTCCTCACTAGGATTCATTGGGACCTTTTACATTGAATTGCTGCAAAAGTATCTGATGTTCTTATTCATGATTTATCTGTCGTTAATGTATGTCTTTCTGCTAAAGACTTGGTTCAATCCAATTCCTTTCCATGAATAGTCCAGATAGTGATAGCTGTTAAAGCTTTGTAGTGATACTGTTATCACTTATCACTCATGAGTCATGATTGGTGAAATTTTGTCTAACCTCGTTCCTTTGTAATGGCTTGAATGGAAAATGTACAATCTTTATATTTTCATTAACTCCCTAGGTTTTTCCATCACAAATTGCAGGGATGCAAATTGTGAAAATTTAGTGGCAACAGCTGGACATAGTGGAAATATACGGTTTTGGGACATACGGTAAACAAGTTCCGTGTTTCTCTCCACTTGTCTAGTTTTCTTTGTTCTTCACTAAACATGTTTACATGATATGTTCCAACTGCAATTGCAGCGATCCTTTTCGGCCTTTATGGGATATTCATCTATCACGGGGGTTCATATTGAGCATGGATTGGGTTCATAATCCAAGGTGATCATAAATGTGTTATTTGTATATATTTCGTTATGTTTTCAGGCTTCTATGCAGATCATTAATTGCAGGTATTAGAAAATTACCTACTGGCAACTTCACACAATTTTTTTGCTGCATGTTTTGCTAGAGCCTAGAGTTGTAATGGAGGATTCTAGTTCTTAGTTTATGAGTTCTTATTCAAACGCTGTTCTTGAGCCCACTTTTTTTTTTTCTTTTTTCTTTTTAATTTTAGCTCTGTTATATTCTCAATGGATGATGGCACTCTTCGAATCCTTAGTCTATTGAAAGCTGCATCTGACGTTCCTGTGACTGGGAGACCATTCAGCGGAAAACCATGTCAGGGGTTGCAGACGTATTATTGTTCATCTCATGCAGTGTGGAGTGTTCAGGTTTCTCAAGTAACAGGTTTTTAGTGATTCAAAATTTCTATTTCCTATCATGCTCATTTGTTTATTGCTGAATTACAGAACGGTCTTTCATTCTGTTTAGCTCTATGCCTTCGTGTGTTGGGACTCTTCGACCTGATGTTGGAATTCTCTTCAACCCAACTTCTACATCCAAGACCCATTGTTGTCATGCTTCTGGCAAATGAAGGGTTTAATAATATTGGATCTCAGACACTTCATAATCACTGGACATTCATTTTTCCTATTTCTGTATAGTGCATCCTTGGTGTCTGAGATCAGAAGTTCCATTCACCTCCCCCTTCGTGTAGGACCTCTCAGTTGGGGGAGCTTAACGGTATAGGCAGAGTGAGGAGTAAAGTGTCATTCTGGGATGTGCTTCTGCCATGCTTTTACTTTTCTTCACGGTGCTGTGTTTTAAACTGGGTTACTTGCATACAATTTTCAAACTTTGGTTTTCTCCTCATCAAAGTTCTAATTGACGCAAGAGTTGCACATCAATTTTTGAACGCTATTGATGGTAGGACTAGGACCTCATTTTTTTGAACGTTATTGTTAGGTATGGTTGCCTACTGTAGCGCGGATGGTTCTGTCCTCCATTTTCAGGTATTTATCTGCCTGTTTCTTGTCTTTTGCAAAAGTTATATCGATGAACGTGAAATCAGGTTTTTCTTTTGATCTTACATCTGCAGCATTCTGGTCTTTTGCCAATTAAATTTATTCATGTTGGAGGCAAGTAAAAATACGTGCTTGATGAATTGATAAAATTGGCATTGTATCCTTTTTTTGTCGTCTTCCACGTGCACAGATGCCATGTTTCACATTTTTTGTTTAAAAAACCAAAAGCCTGTGCTAATTCTTCTCTTCATAAATAGTTGACGAGTAGGGGGGTGGAGAAGGATAAAAGAAGGCATCGTACTCCCCACTACCTTTCTGGGTCGCTGACTGAAGATACTGATGCTCTTACATTGTCTATTCCAAAAATGGGCACCGCTTCTCCAATGAAGAGAGTGTTGGATGAATCGGGCAAGATTCCCAGACCCCTTCGCGTGTCTTTGTCGGACTTAACTCATGCAATTACAGCAAATCCATTATCTTCAGGTGAAATTCTGGTATTTATGGACTTGCAAACAATTCACTTCTAGATGTTACCGTGAGGCATTTTTACGTGCTATTTCTCAGACTGTTTTTGGTGTTAGTGTGCTTGCGTCTTACTGTCACTGAATCCAATTCCTTTACTGCAGCTGGATACTTGGTTGAAGATGCTGTACCCGATTCTGTAGATGAGCTTCCCTTAGTTGCTCAGAAGAATGCAAAGTCAAGGGTGTCGAGAAGCAGTCAGAATAAACGCAAGGGAACAGGTGCAATGGATAGTGTAGATGATGACGATGGACAGAACTTGCAAATGGTGGTCACTGGATTGAAGGAATCACCGATTGCCGCGGAAGTTTTCCCACCAAAGATTGTTTCTATGAACAGAGTGAGGTGGAACCCGAACAGAGGAAGCGAGAAATGGCTTTGCTATGGGGGAGCGGCTGGAATAATTCGTTGCCAGGAGATATCCATGCGTATTCTGGAGCGTTAATTTTTGTTCTCCACTTATGACTTGGAAGTTATGTACAATAGGAGATTGTGAGAAGCAGGCCATGATGATAATTTGAGAACCAATCATTTAGAAAAATGTCATTTACTTCGTTGATAAGTGTCCTCGTCTGCATACTTTGATAAATGGAAGTATTAAATTATTTGATAGAGAAAATTTGTTACACATTCTGACTAGATGTCGATCTTTTTTTTCAATGCCATCTATTTTTCTTGTTTTTTGAATCCTGAAGCTAGGGTGGAGGAAACGAACCAAACGAGCTGAACAATGTATGTTGAAAATCATTTCATTGGTTTGTTAAAGTAGCTTAAACTCGGTTCACGTTTACTGTGAGGGGAGACGGTTATCTGGTAAAAATTCCAGCTTGTGAGCTTCTCTTATGAGCTGTTCAATTTAAATAAGAAGTTGCACGTGAACTCATTTTTGTCCCGAGGTTGCCAGTGCGATTTAATAATTACCATATTATATAAAGGCAATCTAATCTTGACGATAGATTTTATTTGTGAGCTTATGGACTAATATAGATTTGAAAATAAAAGTGAATAAAAAATGAGATTGATAAATGGAAGAATATATATTAGTAGACACGACGTATGAAAACGCGTAGCACACACGACTTTCAGATTATGCCTTCTCAGTTATTGCTTTTATGCTTTATCAGTGTTTCAAGTCTAACCATGTGGTATGGACACCAAGTATTATGAAATAAGAATTGAAAAAGAGAACCTTGGAAATTTTGATATTTGGATTGGGTCAACATAGTAAAAGATGGGCTGCATACTGCGAAGAGAAAATCTCACTGTTCTCGCTTTTCACTTGTTCGACCTGGCAACAGGAGAAAGCGCAGTATTTTCCTTCCTTTTGCCCTTTTTTCCTTTTTCGCTAAGAAGAAGACGGAAGGCGGAGTGCCTTCTTCCTTGCAATCGAGCTACGGATAAACAGAGAGTAGGTTGCTATCATACTGGTTTTGATTGCTTCAGCTTTTCACTTCTTGTAAACCATCCCACAACCACTGAACTTTGAAGCCAGTTCCCGCAACACTAAATCCTGATGATCATTGCCAATGCCACCCTTGGATGCTTCTTGGCCTCCATTTCCTCAGTTAGTCAGTAATATGGAGTCTTAACAAAGATGAACAAGTTCTCAATATGAGGCTCTTAACAGCCTGTTACGCTTATCCCCGAACTGAATATGTGGAGGTTTATTTTTCTGCCGTTTATTTTGTTAAGATAATATATTCTTTGCATTTATGTAGAAGATGTATTCCTCGATTTATATACCATCTCTTGCATGGAAAGAAAGAGAATCGCGTTGCTTTCATCTCTACGTATGCAGAGGCTGGGGCGAGCGACCTGTTGGAGTTGGAGGCAGGCTTCCTCATTAACATGGAGCCCTGTAAAGGATATGAGGCTGAAGCGAGCATCGAGTTGCCATGAAACGCTGGTGGCGAGACGAGATCGTCCTCTTTTGCTAGCTTAGAAGGAATGGCCAGCCTTCCATGATGGTAGATCGTAAGTAAAAGAGGAAACCACCTTGGCCGTGATCTTGAAGCTGTTGGGTGCCTCCACCACGACTTCATTGGTCGTTGGGCCGGAGCGAGTGACGGTGAGGAAAGAGTCAGCGGCCGTCCATTCGGCCTTCTCTGTGGTGGGAAGGAAAACGGGCTCGCCGTCGAATGCAATGGCCAGTTGATCAACCGCATCGTCCCATTGAGCGACCTGTAATTATTAGTATCAGATACCAAGGCTTCATCAAGTTGATAAGCACCTTCCTTGATCAGGTGAAGGGGGGAGAGAGATCAGAGAGAGAGAAAGGAAGGAGAATGGTGTATACCTTCTTGGCGCCAAGGAAGAGTTTGTGAGTGCGGAAGAGGACGCCAATGGATTGAACCCGAGTGAAGTCGCGCTTCATGCCATCGGCAGGAGGTTGGTATCGGTGACCAAGCGGAAGTCCTTGTCCTTCTTGCCGTGGAAGTAGAAGGTGGTTCCATCCCCACCCACGAAACGAGGATTATCGCACACTGCACCAGGCCTATTACAATCTGCAGACAGATAAAGATAGTTATTGAACAATGCACCAGCATAGTACGTGTTCCTATTAATCTTGAATGGGCTAATCAGATCTCTTGCAATCCATTGAATACGTGAACACAAAATCAAGACCACTTTGCAAGTAGACATCCTTCTAAAACACAAAGAAGGAATTACAGAGAGGTACTTACTGTAAACAGGCTTGCAGATTTGACAATCCACCTTGCAAGTTTTGGGGAGGGACCGAATAGCAAGATGGGTACTTTTTATTATTGCAAGTTACAGTCATTTTCTGATCTCGTGCAGGGGGAGCTGCGTCTGCAGACTCTAATAAGTAGACGAAGCAGAGCAGCAGAAGGAAGAACAGAGGAGCGGTCGAAGCCATATTTTAGGAAAAGCAGGAAGAGAGGATATTGTGTCAATGCCTTAGCCCTTCCAGGAAATAAGCAATGAGTTGAAAATCTGTAGGGCTGTCGTACCAATGATTGTGGGTCTATTTGTAGTGATTTGCGTGTAGAATGCACTCTTCTCATGGGCTTGCACTTCGTTAAAGCGAAATGTCTGGCTGTCTAATTTGTAATAAAGGTACTACATAATAGAGGAAAAAGATAGTGTTAAATTTATTTGGTTGACCAAGGAAGTTTTTCGACGCATGCGTCCTTCACTTTACAGTTATTACATTTACCCAAACTCTAGCTTTTATATTTAATCCTAAATGCTATGTATAACATGAAGATCAAGCCCTGAGGCAGTTTCTTCAGGAAAAAAAGTTAAACATTGAACACCCAATTCAAACTCCAGAAAAAGAGGACCTTCAAAGTTCAAACGATTGATTGATTTTAGGACTCGATCGATCCTTTAAATCAGAACCTCCAAAAGCAGATGCATGGATAAATACAAAAACAGAAGGTGTCTCTATGTGCATATATTCAAAAGGATCGGCACTTGGGCAGCTCTCTGAAAATAGTCTTGAAACATTTATATAACAGTAAAGAGATGGATGGTCAACTGTTTTGGCTTCCTGGATGAATAGCTTCTCGTGAACCGTTGCAGATTTTAGATCGCAGCTGTGCACCAATCTTCCCCCAAAGTGAAGATAATTTTTATGAGAGACAATATCGCAAATCTTAAGATTACTTCAGTTATACTTTGACACTCACCAATTGTTTTTTTAACAGAGCATAGGCCACGCGTCCCTTGAGAGAATGATCAGATGTTTTGAAATGGGTCTAAGTACTGTGTTCCTATCACCAATTCAACTTATTTTTCATCATCAGTTTGGAGGCATTGGCCCCCAATGATCTGTGTGGGAACTTGGGAAATTAAGCTAATCATAAGTTTTGTTTAGTTAAGTTAATTAAAGAGTGATGATCGATCATCCTGCACTCAAGCAAAGGTGATTAGACCGCTGGCACTTCATTTTTTCAGGTTTTAGACCGACTAGCAGATTGGAAATCAATACCAGAGGAATCTCTCACAAAGTCGAAATGTACGAAAGCGAGCGCCTTAAGAAAAGTCTGGCGGGAAAATTTACCACAACTTTAGGCTATCCCATTTCCGAATCTGCAATAAAAAATATAATTACTCTACAATCTTTCAACACAAAAAACCTGAATGATTTTATCAGTATTACAATTGGGTTAGTTCCAGGTTTAGTTTTATTAGACCATTTAATTTCTCGTTTAGCTTCTAAAAATTCAAAGCATACCTTACACGATTTGACTCGAGCTTGATTCAGACATAAATCAGGGCAAGCATAAGTAGGTCGGATCTTAGGCTCCCGTTTTTTTAAAAATCTAATGCAACCTCAATTCCATCCGATTGAAACTACACTAGTTTAACGCTACCCCAATAGATTTCTTAGAACAATGTTCTATTTTAGCCATCTGTCACGGCCTGCTTGAAGCTGACCAGACTAACTGAACGAATCTACTACCTACCAACTCTATCCTTCTGATGAGTATCATGCATGCACCAACAGTTCTGCACCATTATAAATAGGTTAGTGCGGATTTTAATCGTGATTTTCAGCTATATTAGGTTGGGAGTATGCCACATGCAGATATTTTTTTCTTTTTTTCAATTTATCAGATTGAAAACCAATGGTACAAGAAGTTTATTTCTCCTTAAGGCCTGGGGTGGATCAATCAACTGCTTAGATTGCCCAACAAACATGGCTTCATGTGACCACCGCTAAAAAATGAGTGAAGTTCAAGTTTCCTGTTCCTTTCTTTCACTAGCGATGGTCAAACAATGGAACCAAATCAAGATCAAGGAATACTTTAACTTGTAACTACATACCATTCTCAAATTACATTATCTTCAGAAGCACTGATTAAAACACGCGTTCTCTGAGGTTTAAGGAAAGGTCACTGGTACTAATATGGAAGCTAGCTTGCAAAACAAACTGATTCGAGAAGTTTTTTATATGTTTTTTTAAAGCATATATAGGCACATGTACATTAGACGTCTTAGGCAAAAGCTATATGATGTTCCGGAAATTAAAAGCAATCAAACGTTTCGTGCTGTAATCAATCATTGAACACCAAAATTTTGTTTCCATTAATTAGTTAGCTCTCAATTTCAAGCTTCGTCCTCTTCCTTCGCTGCCAAATTTCTCTCACACTCCATGTGTCCCTTCGAGAACACGATCCACTCTCTGGTCATTCTCGCAGAAAGTCAACCCCATAATTATACACGAGGTAGCTGTATAGATTTAAGGAATATATATGGATTGGGCTAAGGTCGATATAAAGAGTGTTTTGTGTTTTAAGCGACGAAAGCTGAAGAGTGTGACTGGTCGTTGTGCTGCCAATAATTAGATAGCTTTCACATGCACACCTGATAATGGCGACTGAGGATTCACCTGCATGGATGACAAGTCTCAAAGAGTGTCTTACTGCCTTCAATGTTATAAGGATAATCAAGTTGGGTGAAGTTAAGACCGGCCTGACTATAGTTTCAAAATTTTAATGGGAGTCGAAATACAATTTTTAAAATTTTGTATATAGGTTAAACTAATTTTAAAATTTATATGTAAATTTTTCACTTTTTGAGAAGCTGAGGGGGTCCATGGCCCCTGCCTGTACCATGATTATTGTTTTTGGTTTTATGATTGACTTGTTAAATAAAAAGAAGATAAAGCGCTGTCCTTTTTTTTGGAACATAATTTTGCATATGCAGATTTTTTGAATTTCAGTGTATTTTGTGATTTTCTTTATTTTTACCCTTAGAATTTTAATTAGCCATAAAGTTGGATTGTTTAAATAATTGGTGTACTCCTCATTAAAAGACACATTGCAACATATTTCTGTAAGACCGATGCTATCTTGGCAACAGAACTCACTATAACACCAGCCCTGACACGCAGCAGTGGCGAAAGTGGGAGCGTCGTCAATAATGAATCTGTCAAACTACAATAAACATTTTTGGCATGAAAGATTATCGTAAGCCCATAGCGCTTCCGGCAATCTTTCATGCCAATCGCGGTATTGACAATATGGAAAGCAAAGCAAATATCCCCAACCATCAACCATAATTGGCTGAGGGGCTGGCTCGAGACAGTTAATTGGCTGAGGGGTTGGCTCGAGACAGTGGCGGAGCTACGGTGTGACTGGTGTGGAGATTGCCCATGCCAACCCTTGACATAGGTTCAGCTGCATGTGGTGCCCACATCAGACTCGAGCTAGTGTCGTGCAATAACTCATTCTCCTAAGCGAGAGATGGATTAGTGCCCCTCACCCAAAACCTTCTGGCCCTAAAGTCAGTGACTTTTACTAAAAGAGGAATTTTGCCTAGTTACCAAACAAGGAACAAAGAATTTCAACATGACAATGAGAAGACAATGGCTTATCCTCTTTTTATTGAAATAAGTCAAATGTAAAGTTATAAATTTATTGAAAGGAAAGGCATATGAAATTAGAAATTAATTGAAAAGCTAGCTAACCTAGCCATGAGCTGTTTCTGTAAGTCAAGCTGGGTATTATAGCATGATCTAAACGTGGAAATGGAAGCCGGTCTAGAAAGCAAATTAACATGGAAGTTAAGAACCAGAGATTGTTTAGTTTGACTGAAAAGAAGGAACTGAACAGGTCCGCCCGCGAGATGATTCATTCCCAAGTAGGAGAAATATTGAACTACATCAAAATTTGAGGGTTTTTTTTTTTTGTGAAGGCGTCATAATTTAAATGGTTAGAACGAGTATATACTCAATGGTTGACGAAATGAGGAAATTCAGAAATGCATATGGTCAATTTTTAAAAATTTATAAAAACTAAAAATGAGGGAAACATAAAATAAGCAAGCAACTAATGTCGAAGGCATCCAACTCTTGGAAACACAAACTTTTGTGCACGGTCATATATCCAAATAACGTCCGATAGGCAATATCAATCGCATGCACTTGCATCCATTAGAAAAACAAAACATGATCCCATAAATGACCAAAATATATATCCCTTAACTTATATTGGTATCTAATCACGCGTTGGAGTCAAACATATATATCAGAGAAAGGGACGCATGAAGTGTGAAGAAAGCAGAGGATGAAGAAGAAGAGGAAGGGGGTGGAAGAAACTTTACTTGTAGATAATAAAGCACTTGGAAGAAGCACAAGTAGAAAGCAAGCAGCACAGATTGATTCTTTCAAAAAAAGAAAAAAATAAAAATATGGTTGGGTGGAGGGGGTGGGGGGTTTGCTTAGGGCTTTCTAATAAGTGTTCTAAAATAAGAACTTCTGAAATCATGTTGTTTAGTGCAAGTTTGCTTTAACTTTGGCACAGGTGGCCTTTCCTTCAAAATTAGAGAACCCGAAAATATCATCTTCCATTGATTAAGTTCATTGAAGCTTAAAAGAAAAATAAAATTTCAGAAGGTACATATATAGTTTGAAGTTTAAGTATGCTGGTCACAATTCCGTCCTCTTGTTTGAATATTTACAACAGATTCGCTCTATTTATTGTCTGTCTCGTGAAAGAAGTCCACGCTTATTATGTCTTAACAAAGTAATCTATGCCGTTGAAATATCCTCCTAAAACTGCATGCTATTTTTTTCCCGATTTTTTGGGGTCCCTCAGTCTATGTTTCGAAAAAGAAAAAATGACTTTTTCTTCGGTAAAAAAAAGAAGACCGTACCTTTCATGAAAAATGTCAAATAACAATCTGAAGTTAAGAGAAACATAAAAACACTGAAAGATGAGTCTATGACGGAGAAAGTGACAGAAGGTAATATCTTTAAAAGAAACTGCTCATAATGTTTTCTATTCCTCAAAGCAACAAAAGTTCACATCTACATCTCTATAGAAGCAGAACACCATAGAAAACAGAGGAAGAAAAGGGAAGAATGTAGGATTCTCAAGGCGCGTGTTCATTTTCCTACTTGTTAACTTTGTGACGGATTTCCATGATGATACTCTCGATCTAGCGGAAAACAGAAAGAAAAATGAAGTGCCAGCAATCTGATCTGGTTAGCTTTCCTTAGCATACGATGATCGACCGTCGGTGTTTTATTATATATAGTTGACTTCACTGAAAAGTCCTGTCATCACCACTCCCACTTCCCCAGGAAGATCACTGGTTGCTGGTTGCGTCGTAAAGCAATTAACGAATGTGCTAAATTTAATGGAAGTCATTTTGATGAAATAATGTACGTTTTCTTTGTCTAGAAAGAAACTATGCTAATTAATGTGGGAGAGGATTGGAGCACAGCCGCGACCTAAAATCTAAAAAACTCGTGAATGGTCCTTACTTAGCTCTACATTGGGATGTCAACGGACTTGATTCAAATCTTGCCTTTTATCATATATTCCATATATGATCAGATGTTCACATATTCATATTCAGTTTCATATTCAAATGAAAATCAAGGGAAGTCTGTACCATATCCGAATCCAACTCTTAAACTCACCATGCAAATTCGATCTGGATCTGGTTTATAAATTCACTTTCAAGTCCGAACCACATAGCGATGATGAACTAATTTTTTTTTTTTAAATATCACGAACATATTGATGTGACCTAAATGGTCAGACTCCGAAAGTAATAGTCTTAATTGGATCACTCACGCCGGTTTTACAACAGATTCAATATACATTGAATGAGGCTTCTAACATTTTATTAGTTTCAAAATCTTTTTCTCCTTAGCGACAAAATCGGATGCTTAGGTTTAGCAACTTCAGAAAACAGCACTCGAATAGCTGGCGGTGTAAAACCCCAAGACTAGGACCTCATTTCAAGGTCTTATCGTCGCCTTAGCATTAAGCAAAGGCCAACGCTCGAGGGAGTCGGAACCGCGTACCGTCAAAGACAGTCATGGTTGCTTCCTTCCACCCGAAGACCGAGTGACTTTAAGACTCTTCTTTGAAACAAAGACCTGTGAAGAGAAGGTGCATGGTTAGATATAACAACAGAAGGGAGTCAGTATATGTATCATGGACGGTTTTAACTTTTTTGCTGACGTTTTCCCGCCTCACTAATGGTAGATTTTTCTTTTTTTCTGAGTGTCTCCGCAGATTGCATGCTTTAACACATCCAATGATAATGATAACAAGAATAGTTATAGATCGCCCACGGTTTTGACATGTTCTGGAATAACAAAACTTCATTGATCAGCCTAATAAACAACAGAATCTAGGCACTTGTTTTTTTTTTCTCTATTTTTTAGCATCTCCTGGAGACAGCCCAAGCAGATATGTCGTTTCATTGAGGTGCAAACCCATGGGTTGGGTGCTTCGATTCTACACCTCAATCACTATAAATAGACCCTCAAGCTTTGGGACTTCATCATCACACCGCATCCCCAACCAACTCATTGCTTGTTTGCTTGAAAAGGATAAAGCAGACAAGCAGATATCTTTTCTTCCTGCCTTTCAGGAAACATGGCCTCCACTAAGACCTGGGCTGCGCCTCTCATCCTTCTCCTGCTCCTTTGCTCTGTCTGCTTAGAGTTCGCAGCTGCAAACGCAGATGAGGAGCCGAAAGTTGAAGACCCAAAGGAGAAGGTGCCCAAGACTGTGAGGTGCAGAAATAAGAAGTTCCCAACTTGCTACTGGATCCCTTTCTCCTGCCCTACTGGCTGCCCCAGATCTTGCAAAGTGGATTGTGAAATATGCAGGCCTGTTTGTCGTAAGTAACTGTCTGTCCCGTTTCCATTTTTTTTTTTTTGGGAAAATTAATTAACTACTCCGATGCCACACTTCGAAAGAAAAATTCAGGAAACGTGGTCACATGATTTTTATTTTCCTCTTACACTCATGAGCTCTACACAGTTCTGAAAGTTAATAACGAGATGATTTGTTTTTCCGGCGTTTGATGTTTTCACTTTTCGATGGGATGCAAGAGATCAGAATATTATTTGTCCCTTGTCGAACAGGAACATTTATTATTATTTCACAAACATTGGCCCAATGATTCGCTTCACCTGATCTGCAGATTGTAATAAGCCTGGAGCCATCTGCAATGATCCCCAATTCGTGGGTGGTGATGGTATCACCTTCTACTTCCACGGCAAGAAGGACAAGGAATTCTGCTTGGTCACCGATACCAACCTCCACATAAACGGCCACTTCATCGGCAGGAGAGGCGATGGCATGAAGCGCGACTTCACTTGGGTTCAATCCATTGGCGTCCTCTTCGGCACCCACAAACTCTTCCTTGGTGCCAAGAAGGTATACACCATTCTCCTTCCTTTCTCCCTCTCTCTGATCTCTCTCCCCACTTCAAGTGATCAAGGAGGTTCAGCGTTGGTGTCTGATACTGATAATTACAGGTCGCTCAATGGGACGATGCGGTTGATCAACTGGCCATTGCATTCGACGGCGAGCCCGTCTCTCTTCCCACCACAGAGAACGCCGAATGGACGGCCACCGACTCTTCCCTCGTCATCACTCGCTCCGGCTCAACCACCAATGAAGTGGTGCTGGAGGCACCCAACAACTTCAAAATCGCGGCCAAGGTGGTTCCCATCACCAAGCAGGACTCCATGGTCCATCGCTACGGCATCAGAGACGACGACTGCTTCGCTCACCTCGATTTGGGCTTCAGGTTCTACGCTCTCACTGGCAGCGTGAACGGCGTGCTGGGCCAGACCTACGCGGATAACTACGAGAGCCGAGCCAAGATTGGCCTGAAGATGCCTGTCTTGGGCGGCGATCGCGAGTTCGCGTCGTCGGGACTCTTCACCACCGACTGCGCCGCGGCGAGGTTCAAGGGAGTCGTGCCGAGCGGCGTGGAGGGTGCGGTAGTGAGCGATGATGGGGATTTGAAGTGCAAGACTGGCTTCAATGGCCGTGGCATGATCTGCAAGAAGTGAAGAAAATCACCATCCGATAGCTAAAGTAAAGCAGTCCTTTGGATAACGTGTTTGCTTTGGTTCTTGCATGTCGAAATAAACAGGAAAGGGGGAGAATGCCGCCGGGGAAACTCCTATGGCGCCTTTCCTGCTTGTCTGTGTGTTTCCTTCGTCGTCTTTAATTTTTCTTTTTCAACCGTTGGTTAGTTGTCAAAAAGATCAGAGTGCAGCTTCTGTGGACTCCCCACTTTGGGTTTCACAGAAACAGAGGGCTGTTCGACTTATAGCTTGTCTTCCAATCTAATGAATTTGAAGATTATATATAACAATTACGTATGGAATCTGAGGGCAGATAGCTGGCGCCGTTTTCATGGATTAACCGAATGACAACTTGAACTTTGAATAATAGGCATTAAAGGAAAAAAAAATTGTCAAGAAATAAACAATTCAAAGTTCAATGGATTGAGCAAAAGAAAGTTCATTCTCAAGTTGGAATTCCCAAAGAGACGTGCATGGATCGTGTTACGAAATATAATTGCCTACTGGGTTGCAGACTCCGTCACCGGAATAAATAAAGTTAATTTCTTTGGATACATATCATACCAATTAATTGATCAAAGAACCACAAGCATAGTAAAATTTTGGTCAAAATATAATTTCTGTTAGTTTGAAACTAAGGAAGGAATTCTTTGTGTGTAACATCACCATGCCAAGGTTTTGAGAGGAAACTTTTTTGAAATTGGCACATACTTTCTACCAGCTTTACTTGGAGCGCTGCACTTTTAGGTCCTTGTCTTTAGTTCCCTTCTGAGAGAAAGAGATGGTAGGGGCAAGCTGCCAAGCTCTAAAGACGGACAAAAAAAAGAAAATTTTGACCGAGGTGCACTAATTTAAGAAATTGTAATTAAATTTAGGGGCACCAACGTGTAATAAAGTAAATTATGTTTAAGCACTAGTGTGTGGAAATAAAATAACTTATATGGGTCTGTGTGGGCAACTGCCCACCACAAGCCCACAACTAGTTTGGGCACGCTCTAAGGACCAGGCTTCCCCCTTCATGCATGTCTGCCCTCATTCCTTGGGATGCAAAACGTCCCGTATTCAAGTGAGCCCTTACTTTAGAAACTAATTCACCACAAGAAATGGGTTGAACCAGACGCTGTGAAAGTGCTGCAAATGGCACCTGCTGGTAAGAGCAGGGGCGGCAGGAATTTTTTTTTATATTGAAAAAATCAAATTTCTTTAGTTTGGTCTTACCTGTCGCTCTTCTTGGCCCGATATGCGGATCGTTTGGCCCACCCCTGAAAAAATCCTAGCTTGGCTACTGGCAGGGGCAGAGGTAGGGGAGCCCGCCTGGGCCATGGCGAGGGTGAGCACATAATTTTTTTTTATTGAAAAAATCAAATTTTTTTTTTAGTTTGACCCTACCCATTGCTCCTCATGGCCCTACCCACGGATAGTTTTGCCCGTCCCTGGCTCCGCCACCGGGTAGATCCATTAATGAAAGTAGCGTAATGACAAATTGGAATACTTGTGGGAGATATTAAATATCAAGCGTTTGAATTTAGTGACGTTTACACAAGGTCAGTAAATTAGTGACTGGTATCACTCGAGTCTGGAGATCGTCGATCGGGCATTGGATTTACTGGTTGAGCGGACGAGTTTACGAGGACGTATTTGGCGTGATCTCTTGCACGAATATCAAACACTAGATTTTAAAGCATCGATTCCCTACAAGCTTGTTTATTCCATAATTTGTCGTTTTTTTTCTTTTCGGACAAATATATAGCTTTTCCATGATTGGCTTCGGCCTTCTAGTAGTGTTAAACTTCTTGCTAAATGACAAAACCAGAGACATATAACCCCTTCAGATTTGACACAATAGTTTCAACCTCTTTTTTCTTTTATTTTATGCATGCAGGCTCGAGATCAAATAGGATCTGTTACACAAGAAGTGAGTTAAATGTTCCGTTGACCTAACTTGTCACATGGTAGAGGCATGATCAGCCGGTAGCATTGGGTCAACTGCAATGACTCTGAGCCGGTCAAGCAGTTCAGAAGATGAGAGCACTAAAACATGGCCCTTTTAAGCCTATCAGATTAATTTGGCAGACGCTAAATCAGTTGTATTTTTGCGATTCATTGTTGTAGCAGACTCGAAACTAGTTTTTCTTTTTCCTTTCTCAACTATCAAATCAATTCATCGTATCGCCTTAAATTAAGGAGTTGTTATTAAGGAGCACAATGTTTGGTGATTGACATATATCTTGTCCACATGAGAAACCAGATCAATCAACACAGCTCTTTCCATATATCAATGTCTTAAAAACTAATTTATTGAACTATGTCATTCAAAGTTCTCTAGTTGTAACTTTCAGTCTGAGGTTTCTTTGTTGGTGAATTGATTCATGTACCTAAATTACATACCAGCTAGAAGCATCTGGTGTTGGCTTTTTATAAGTTTTTTGACAGATCTAGGCCAGTTATTGTTGCATGATAGAGTTTTAGATTGTCTTATTTAAGAGTTGCATATGAGGGAGAAGCTTTGGAAAAGCTGGAAGAAAAAGGTGAGGGAATATCGGTACATGGAAAGAGAAACAGAGACAGAAATCATTTCTTAGAAACTCCCTTCTCGACGACATATATGAAGAAAACCTTCTGGCTTCCACCAGTATAATTTGGTCGACAGTCAACAAAAAGCAGGGTAATGTTAACCTATTTTTGTAAGAATACTTCTTATTGTCGTTATTCACATAGCATTGTACCTCCACAAAGGATAACATGGATTGAATATTGTTTGAAAGAGTAAATGGAAATTTCCATTCCCATTCCCATTCCGGTGCCTTAAGATCTAGTTTGGTGTACAATTGCTACAGTTGTCAGACTCTTTAGGTTGAAAGTCAGCATATAAGTCGAACAGACCTTCGTTTCATTGAAAACCCAAGTGTAGATCAATCACTAAGCACAGAAGCGGCAGCCAAATCTTTTGACAACGAAAAAACAGTCGAAGGAAAAACAAAGAAAGCCAACACACATTCAAGCAGGAAAGGAACGGCAGAGGTGTTCCCCCGGCGCCGTTCCATCCCTTTCCTGTTTATTTCCACATGACATGCGTAAACCAAAACACGATCGAGAAACACATTATTGAACGAACTGCTCAACAACCAGGTATTTGAAGGTGATAATCTTTTCACTTCTTGCAGATCATGCCGCGGCCATCGAAGCCAGTCTTGCACTTCAAATCCCCATCATGCTCCAGTATCGCACCCTCCACACTGCTGGGCTTGACTCCCTTGAACCTCGCCACAGCGCAGTCGGTGGTGAAAAGTCCGGACGAGGAAAACTCGCGATCGCCGCCCAAGACGGGCATCTTCAGGCCAATCTTGGCTCGGCTCTTGTAGTTATCCGCATAGGTCTGGCCCAGCACGCCGTTGACGCTGCCAGTGAGAGAGTAGAATCTGAAGGCCAAGTCCAGGTGCGCGAAGCAATTGTCGTCGGGGATGCCGTAGCGATGGACCTTAGAGTCCTGCTTGGTGATGTAAGCCACCTTGGCCGCGATCCTGAAGTTGTTGGGTGCCTCCAGCACCACTTCATTGGTGGTTGAGCCGGAGCGAGTGATGGTGAGGGAAGAGTCGGCGGCCGTCCACTCGGCGTTCTCTGTGGTGGGGAGTGAGAGGGGCTCGCCGTCGAAACCAATGACCAGTTGATCAACGGCGTCGTCCCATCGAGCGACCTATAGTTATCACTAACTTATCAGCATGGCTTCATCAAGTTCGGAAACGCCTTCAAGTACTATTCATTGAACTCATGAACCTCCATGATCACTTGAAGGGGAGAGAGAGATAGATAGAGAGAGGAGAATGGTGTATACCTTCTTGGCGCCAAGGAAGAGTTTGTGAGTGCCGAAGAGGACGCCAATGGATTGAACCCAAGTGAAATCGCGCTTCATGCCATCGCCTCTCCTGCCGATGAAGTGGCCATTGATGTGGAGGTTGGTATCGGTGACCAAGCAGAAGTCCTTGTCCTTCTTGCCGTGGAAGTAGAAGGTGATTCCATCCCCACCCACCAAACGCGGATCCTGGCACACTGCACCAGGCCTATCGCATTCTGCAGATCAGATAAAGGGAATTAATATTGGGAACACATATCAAGTAACGGTCGAGTAAAGTGCATGTCAGACGTTCCCGATTTAGGATGGGCTTATCTAGTCTTTTACAAGCCATTGAAAACCACAAAAGTAAGGGTCAAGTCGTCAGGCGTATGGTAAGGTCCAAAACAGAGCATACTGTATAGAATAGATGTGCGGATGAGAAAATAAAGAGCATGAGACCAGATTTTCTGCACGATGATGGGTCTGGTCTCACTTGGGCGCCAGCCAAAGTAATGGATTTTTATGAAGAAGATTAGGGCAGTAAGGATAGTTACCGCAAACAGCCTTGCAAATTGTGCAATCCACTTTGCAAGTTTTGGGGCAGGTAATGGGGCAGGTTAAAGGGATCGAGTAGCAAAGTTTGTACTTCTTAACCGTGCACTTGACAATTTTGGGCAAAGTGACGTTCTTGTCTACAGTTGCAGCTGCCAACTCTAAGCAGAGGAGCGGGAGAAGGAAGATCAAAGGAGCAGACCACGGCTTCGCGGAAGCCATGTTTCTTGAAAATCGAACAGGAAGAGAGGATATCTGTGGTCAGATGCTTTGGTCCCTTTCAAGCGAATGAGTTGGGGATGCGGTGTGTTGTGTTGCATCCTGGAAGCTTGTGGGTCTGTTTGCTTTATAGCACTCCAAGTGTAGAATTGAAGCACCCTGCTCACATGGGATTGCACATCGTTAAAACACGGCATCTCTGGCTCGGCGATCTTGCTTTCCACAGATTCTGCCGCTTAATAGGTTGGGCAAGGAAGTTTTGCCTTCTACCCAGGTGGTCAAAGACCATTATTATTATTATTATTTACTTATTTATTATTATTATCGTTATTGTTAATATCTTCTAACCGTTTTGACTTTGAGAGAAGCGTAATATAAAAATATGTAAATGTCATCACCGTAAGAGGTAAGCACAGATCAGGAGAGAGTTGGCCTTGCTAGTAGGCTGCTGGCCGTGTGTTCAAAATCTCCTTCTGGCTTGTTTCTTTGAGCCTTGAAGTGAAGGTTAGGCGAATCTTGACCGAGTAGGACTGGGCTAACATCACTTCTCTTGCTTAAGTGGAGGGGTTCAATTCAAAGGGGCTCACTTTCACTTCACCGTTCTGCACTGCTTAACTAGTGGAAAGTAGTTTTCCTATATGTAGGACAAACACAGAATCTAGCTAGCTAGCGCTAGCGGGATGTTTGATGGAATAACTTAACTGTAAAGCCTAAGGAACATTTGTATTTCCTCTTGTGAGCTGTTTTAGACTTTAGGATGCTGCTGTTTATGCACTACGATCCTCTGCTCCCAGATTCATTATAACTAATTTAGTTTATGATGAGCCGAGTCGAGCTCTAGCTCGGTCAGCTTCACTAGACTCAACTCATATATATTGCTTGGCTCTTGCTCGAGTCGATCTGTACAAGCAAAGCTCGTACTCGACTCATTTACCAACATTCCCTTTGACTTACAATTTTGAAAATTATGAAAAACAAAGATAACCTATATTAAACTAGCTTACTTGAGTTTAATCAAGTCAAGGTCATGTAACTCAAACTCAACTCGTTTGCAGGCTTGACTTTTTAGTTAACTTCAAGCTTAACTCATTTATAAATGAGTCGAGCTGATTAACCGAGCCAGTTCGAGTGGAGCTAGAGTTGCCTCGACTCATTATACAGCCCTAATTGCAAAAATTATTTCATAAGGACGAGTCCAATCAAAAGTCAAAATGTAGGAAAACGAAACCGCACCTTAAGAAAAGCCTTGCAAAGTTTGCAGGCTGCCAAATTTGATCCTTTAATAAAAAACCTATTGAAAAATCATACATACATATGTATATACGTTACAATCTTTCTTTTTCTTCCCCTCAATTTTTTTGGTTCTTGTTGTTAGAGAAGCTACTAAAACCTGATTTAATTTAATCAGCGTTGTGCCTACATTACTGCGCACTAGCTTAACGTACGCTAATGAATACAATTTTCATTTCAATTTTCAAATTAAACTCTCAAGGACTGAGGGAGATAAGAGCGAATCTCGCGACTTACACCAGCCGTCTCTGTTTCACGCCCTAACAGACTTTCACCATTTTAAATAGGTTTGAACGGATTGGAATCTTATTTTTTTGCTGTTTTATCTCGCAAGTGTCGTAATATGCAATGCTACTTGTTTTCACGCGGTTTTGATTAAAAGAATAGTAATGCATTTCCCTCTACTTCGAAAAAGACAGTTCAGAAAAAGCTATATATGTTTCAGAAAAACTGCCAAAGAAAGTTCTCATATGAAGTACCATTAGCTTGAGAAACATAAAACGTCATCAGTATTTTCTTTAATATTACTGTCTACATGCATTCTCATAGTCTTATTATCTGATGTTTTTTTTATTCGACATTCAAAAGAATTATAGAAAGTAGTGGTCCTTTTTGAATTACAGGTAAAAGACAAATCCAAAAATAATAAAATCCAAATTTATTCAACTTTTATTTTCCTTAAAATGGATACTTCAACGGCTTAGATTGTGCAGGAATATTCACGACTTGGATATATATGGATTAACGTGCTGTTGAACATGAGCCAACTTCTTTCATTAGACCGACAATAAATAGAGTGAAATTAAAGTCTACCGTTCCCTTCTGTAATTACCTGCTCTTTCAGTCGCTTGTTTGTGTCAACTAATGAAAGGTATTCTTGCATGGCAAACTCGATTTCCTGTTCAAATTGCAGTAGATAAGATTAGGGAAAAAAAAAAAGCCTCAGGCTTTTCATTAAGAATGTTTACCCTCGGGCTTTCGAGGAAAGATGAATCTGTGTTCCATGTCTCAAGAAAAGCCAATGACAATACAGGTGCTTAAAAGCACTCATCTAAAATGAGAATTGCCTTCCCAAATGAATTGGTATTATAGAAATTTCATGATCACCACTGAGTATTGTGGTAGCAAGAACAGAAATGACATCCTAAAAAATCACTATACATGACTGAAAGAGAAAACAGCATTATAAGCATAACATGACATTTACTAGGTAGATATGTAAGCCAGTTTTCATATTGCAATACAAAATATATCAGCCTCCCTTTTCTAAAGAGCAAAAAGAACGGACAAGAAAAAAATGCATGCATGTCCATCTACTTGCTTACATGATCTTATCTCATCAACCCAAACTTGTCAAAATAATTCAATTTTATATTCCTTCATCATCGGTGATGCCATGATATTATAGTTATCTGTGCATCATTCTTGAACCAGGTCCAACCTGCTTATTCAGACACACCATTCATGCACCTGCACACATACCCATGTCATAATGGAATGAGATGCAACCTATGCTTGCATACATGTGGACAACGGGACATGTAGGTCCCTGATGGGCTTGCCTATGTCATCTAGTTGTGGAATGAAAGGTAAGGATTATCATAGACATCAACAAACTGCAAGATTTAATGACATGCAACCAACAACGCTCCAACATAAAATAAGAAAATACATATCAAAGCAACATAAAATAAGAAAATACACATCAAAGCAGGTAGCAAGTAAAGAAACGACAATATAAAACTGAGTAATGATTCTTGTTTTATTTTCTTGATTTCTAATGACAGGTCAGCAGCCTTCTTTGTCAACTCTTCGCAGAAGCCACCATAGAGCACGCAAGAGATAAACTTGGCTTTTTTAATATGTTTAATTTCAAGCTTTTCATTCAGATTACAAGAGAAGGCTTTTAGTAAGCAGTCTCTGCGTTACTTAGTAAGTCATCCTCTCCACTAGCATAGTGGTTGAGATAGTGAAAGTCCCGTTACATATTGATTCTCTTGCCAAAGGGCTGGCCGTTGCTATTAGTCAAAAACTGTAAGCAGTGCGATTTTGCGTCACTAAATCTTAGTGATAATGTCCCAAATTAAGTATGTTTTTTTTTATGTACATCAAAATTCGAGGGATTTTTTTTTTTAATGCGTCATAATTTAATAGTCAATGGTTGACTAAATTCAGATGCTATATGTCTAGAAGCTAGCTAGACGAGAGTAAGGGTGGGTGTCGGGTTGGGCTACCGCCCGGGCCTGGCCCTGGGAAAAACCTAGTCGGGGCCCAGTAGACCGGCCGGCCTGGTAGGCCCGTTTAGGATTAAAAAAATATTTTTTTTTAAAATTTTTTTTGTTATATTTCTAAAAGCTAGCTAGATGGGAGTAAGGGTGGGCGTCGGGCCGGCCTGGCCCGGTTGGGCCCGGGCCGGGAAAAACCTGGCCCGGGCCAGCTAGACCGGTTTGGCCCCGTAGGCCCGTTTTGGATTAAAAAATATATATTTTTTAATTTTTTTGTTTTAATAATATATATTTATTATTAACAAATATATTTTATATTGAAAAAATATTTTATAATTAAAAAATTATTTTTTATTTTTAAATGGGCCGAGCTGACCCACCCTAGACGAGAGTGGTATGCGTTTTGGTTTTTATTTTGTTCCATGACGTGGTTGAACTATGAGAACCAATTTTATGTAGAAAGTGCAGGAAATTGTTTTTCTTTTGTTCCATGACGCGGTTGAACGATTGAACCAATTTTTTGTAGAAAGTGCAGGAAATTGACAGAATAGCGAGCAATGACAGGGTTAGAAATTTCTCGCTAAATTATGGTTTTTAAAAGTCGACCAATATGTAAATAAGTAATTTATCTATGAAATTTTATGATATACATTTGCTATTTTTGTGGGTTTGGTTTCGCAATTTCTCATAAAAACCCATATTCATATATGCTTTACCTGATCGAGCAAGATGAAGGATTAGCTTCACATTATTTTCTAGTTCCCAATCATTGTCACAAATGACGTTTTAGAGTTTTAAACGATATAATACGATGAACTTGAAAAAAGAAAAAAGAAAAATATGATAAATTTTTAAAAATTTATAAAAACTAAAAATAAGTGAAACATAAAATAAGCAAAAATCTGATAACACAAACATATTGCAACAAATAAAAAGTAAAAAATAAGAAAAACTGTTTGCCATTAGAAAAAAACACGAAAAAATAAAAAAAAGACAAAAAAACACGTTTTTTCGT
The DNA here is from genome assembly GCA_011799765.1 of Nymphaea thermarum. NCBI lineage: Eukaryota > Viridiplantae > Streptophyta > Magnoliopsida > Nymphaeales > Nymphaeaceae > Nymphaea > Nymphaea thermarum. Next base: position 104,959 of record JAANDH010000904.1, read on the forward strand.
TTTATTAAAGTTTTAAAGGACAATTTTATTTATCGCGTTCTTTTTGCATTTTTGTGAAACCGTAATCCGAACTACGTATCAACCACCTATGATGATGGTTGGTTTGTGCTATTAATGTTTCCCTAACTCTTATGATAAAAAAGAAAGCAAGTTAAGGATTGATCATTTTAAGATCAGGGTAGAAAAAATCGTCGCTTCAATCGACTTCGACTTCCTCTTCGTTATCGGCGTCGGCGCCACTGGTTATTTTACCAGAGCCAAAATTTAAACCAACTTAGAGATCTGACGAGTTCAGATATGCTACCCGAATCGAGAACTAAAAAGGAAAAAGAAAAGAAAGAAAACATGAACTAGGTGCTTAACTTTTGCTTATATATATTATTTGCTTATATATATTATTTTACAATGAGTCTCACATGTTTTCAAATTTCAGGTGGATGTCGAAGGCATCTAACTCTTGGAAACACAAACTTTTGCGCACGGTCAAATAACCAAATAACGTCCGGTAGGCAATATCAATCGGATGCACTTGCATCCCTTAGAAAAACAAAACATGATCCCTTAAATGACCAAAATATATATCCCTTAACTTATATTGGTATCTAATCACGCGTTGGAGTCAAACATATATATATCAGAGAAAGGGACGCATGAAGTGTGAAGAAAGCAGAGGATGAAGAAGAAGAGGAAGGGGGTGGAAGAAACTTTACTTGTAGATAATAAAGCACTTGGAAGAAGCACAAGTAGAAAGCAAGCAGCACAGATTGATTCTTTCAAAAAAAGAAAAAAATAAAAATATGGTTGGGTGGAGGGGGTGGGGGGTTTGCTTAGGGCTTTCTAATAAGTGTTCTAAAATAAGAACTTCTGAAATCATGTTGTTTAGTGCAAGTTCGCTTTAACTTTGGCACAGGTGGCCTTTCCTTCAAAATTAGAGAACCCCGAAATATCATCTTCCATTAATTAAGTTCATTGAAGCTTAAAAGAAAAATAAATTTTCAGAAGGTACATATATAGTTTGAAGTTTAAGTATGCTGGTCACAATTCCGTCCCCTTGTTTGAATATTTACTAGAGATTCGCTCTATTTATTGTCTGTCTCGTCAAAGAAATCCACGCGTCTTATGTTTAACAAAGTAATCGGTATCCAAGATACGATTCATGGACAATCTAAGCCGTCGAAACATCCTCCTAAAACTGCATACTATTTTTTTTCCTGATTTTTTGGGGTCTATCAGTCTATGTTTCGAAAAAGAAAAAAATGACATTTTTTTTTTTGCTTCAAAAAAGAAGACCGTACCTTTCATGAAAAATGTGAAATAACAATCTGAAGTTCAGAGAAACATAAAAACACTAAATGTGAAGGTGAAAGTGATAGAAGGTAATATCTTTAAAAGAAATTACTGATAATATCAGTTTTCTATTTCTCAAAGTAAGGAAAATTCACTTCTCTATAGCTTCTCCAAGGACATCATAGAAAACAGAGGAAGAAAAAGGGAAGATTGTATCGCACATTCTTTTGGAATGTCACATTGTAACAGATTAAAAAATGGCAGTCTAAAGTTGTGGTGGTTTTTTCTCAAGGCGCGTGTTCATTTAACTACTTGTTAACTTTGTGGGGAAATCAAAAGGAAAAATGAAGTGCCAGCAGTCTGATCTGATTAGCTTTACTTGACATACAATGATCGATCGTCGGTGTTTTATTATACATAGTTGACTGAAATGAAAAGTCCTGTCATCACCACTCCCACTTCCCCAGGAAGATCACCGGAACCTTATGTCTTCAAAGCTAATGAAAATCGCGTTGAACTGGTCACAGTAACGCCGAGATAGATTGATCATTTAAAAAGATAATCGGATTTGTATTACTGGTTGCGTCGTGAAGCAATTAACAAAAGTGCTAAATTTAATTGAAGTCATTCTGATGAAATAATGTATGTTTTCTTTGTCTCTTGCAAAGAAACTATGCTAATTGATGTGGGAGATAATTGGAGCACAGCCGCGACCTAAAATCTAAAAAACTCGTCAATGGTTCTTACTTACATCTACATTGAGATGAGATGTCAATGGATTGGATTCAAACCAAATATGTCCTTTATCATATTGCATATATGATCAGATGTTCACATATTCATATGCTGTTTCATATTCAAATGAAAATCAAGGGAAGTCTATACCATGTCCGAATCCAACTCTTAAATTCGACCTGAATCTGGTTTTTAAAATCACTTTCAAATCCGAACTACGAAAAATTATTTTTTAATTGTTTTCAAAAATATCACGAACATATTGATGGGACCTAAATGGTCAGACTCCGAAAGTAATAGTCTTAATTGGATCACTCACGCCGGTTTTAAAACAGATTCAATATACATAATGCGGCTTCTAACATTTTATTAGTTTCAAAATATTTTTCTCCTTGGCGACAAAATCGGATGCTTAGGTTTAGCAACTTCAGAAAACAGCACTCGAATAGCTGGCGGTGTAAAACCCCAAGACTAGGACCTCATTTCAAGGTCTTATCGTCGCCTTAGCATTAAGCAAAGGCCAACGCTCGAGGGAGTCGGAACCGCGTACCGTCAAAGACAGTCATGGTTGCTTCCTTCCATCCGAGGACCGAGTGACTTTAAGACTCTTCTTTGAAACAAAGACCTGTGAAGAGAAGGTGAATGGTTAGATATAACAACAGAAGGGAGTCAGTATATGTATTATTGACGGTTTTTAACTTTTTTGGTAAGAGTGACATTACCAGTTTAATGCCATTTTTATAGATGATATATAAGTGGTTTTAGTGTTTTACCCGCTCAAGCACAACTCTGACTTCATGCAGGTTTTCAAACACTTCCATAGTTTTATTCAATGCCAATATGATGCAGAAATCAAAGTTTTTCAATGTGATGGGAGAGGAGAATTTTCTAGTTCAAACTTTATGAAATACCTTGCAGATCATGGCATCAAGGGACAAGCTTTGTGCCCCGACACTCATGAGACACTCATGAACAAAACGCGCAAGCTGAGAATAAACATAGAAAGTAGAAACATCACTGAGCTTGGTTTGACCATGTTATACCATGCCCAGTTGCCTAAACGCCTGTGGGTATATGTTTTTCCTACGGCTGTGTATTTGATCAATCGACTGTCGTCTAGCACTTTAAAAATGAAGCCTCCATTTTTATGTCTTTATAGAAAGCACCCAGATTATACTCATTTCTATAGAAAGCACCCAGATTATACTCATTTCTAGTTGATGGGCTGTAGATGTTTTCCATTACTTAAGAGGTCGTTTGATTGCTGTCCACTTGGATAGGACAGACAGGACATCCTGTCCATTACACCATTGTCCTGTCTTCATAGACAATGGTGTTCCTTGTCCACCGTTTGATGATTTTAGGAACATAACACTATGTTTTTCTTGTCCGGCGTTTGTTTCGTATGTGTCTATTCTGTCTGTTCTGTCCGTCCTGTCTGACGTTTGTTTTTGTCTTGTCCGATCTTATCCGTTCTGTCTGATGTTTAATTCTGTCTTACGTTTGTACTGAAAGAAACCTTCAATTTCAATATCTCTTGTATTTATTTTCAGAGAATATTTTATTTACAAGTACAACTTCATCAACAATAAATAAGAAATAACAAAAAACTTACAAGCCTTTTATCAAAAAGCAATACAAAACGCTAGTGAACAAAAGGAGAAGCATTCACATCACATTGGAAGAGCGTGCGCCCTTCACCTTAGTTTTGAAAGTATTTCAAATGAACTCTTCTTGTAAGAAGTATTTCAAACAAAAATGGACATCTCACAATTTCCCCCCATCAATGTTAACAAGTATTAACAAGTATCGAATAATTACAAAAGTATCTGATAGATGAAGTAAGGATTATTACATCGACTGTAAAAGCAAAGTACAACATTGACATATTCGTTTGTATCACCACCACTAATGAACTAAAACATCATGGTTCTGTACAAATTGTTTAAAGTATTCAATTGTTGTAAGCCATAAAACAAAAACAACTATAACAACTTGCTAGATAACTAATCTTTTGTCCTGCACACTACTCTTCCCATCAAAGTCATGCAATACTTGAGAAGATGCATCACCGCCTGGTTCATGCAATTCAAAAATTAAAAAGACAAACAAGTAATTAGGTTATCACCATAAAGTACAACACAACACTGTTATAGATTTATTTTCGTTGTAAACAAGAGGATGCCTTTACCTCGACGAGAAGCTGCTGCTGGGCTGCAACGGAAGCTACAACTGGTCTGCTGGTGGCCTGCAAATGACAACCGGCAATGGAAAAAAAGCAAGAAAAAGGAGTAAGCATGCGGTCAGGGAAAAGAAAAACAACAGAGAGAAAGAAAGAGAGAAGCAGCCTGCGCCTAACCTCGACAGAGATGAGGAAGAGTCACTGCTGCGGAGAGCTATCGTTCCTGCTAAGGAGAGGAGAAGAGGAAGCTGAGGAGCTGCTGGGCTGAGAGGTTGCAGAATGCTTGATTGGCACGGCGAGGGGCAGCTTCAATCCACTGCACGTTTGAAGGAGGCGAGAGGTTGAAGGAGGGTGAAGAATCGTGAGGGGCAAGGAAGACAAGAAGGGGTTACAGGGTGACGGCTAGGGCATCTCGGGCGGCGGAGGAGAAGGAGAAAAATTGGAATAGGGCAGCTCGGGGGCATAGACGAGGGCGGAGATGGAGGAGAAAGTAAGGTCGGGGGCGGAGAAGAGGAGAAACGCAGGGGAAATGGAGGCGGAGGTGGAGGAGAAGGAGATGGGGGCAGAGGTCGAGGGCTCGGGGCTGGCGTCGGGGTCGTCGGGGGTGGGAGAAGTTCTGTCCTGTCTGTTTCGAAGGTTAGCTCGGAACAGACATAGACAAAAAAATCATTTATACCCTCTTTGAATCGTTTGTCCTGTCCAGCCTGTCCAGTGTCCAACGTTTGATGAAAAAATCTGTTAAACAGGACACACGTGTCCTGTTCTGCGTGTCCTGTAGCCATCAAACGACCTCTAAAGATTACAACGAAAAAAATTTGACCCTAAGACTCTTCCATGCATTTTTATAAGGTATAAAGGTTTTTATCCTCTTTCAGGAAGAATATACATTGGTCGACACATTATCTTTTATGAAGCTATTCTTCCATTTGCTAACCTGGAGACTCCATTTCAGAAATCCGACCTTGAAGCGGATATGGTGGAGTTGACGCCACTTCAAAGGAGACTCTGAAACGAATTCTCTCTCAAATGATGTCAGGCAACAAAATGATGATAACACACGAGATTTTGGTGTGACGCAACCTGGCAGCGTTGCTAATAATGTCACTCTTACCAACACAACGAGTGATGTATACAACGGTTTTTAACTTTTTGCCCACAACTAGTTTCGGCACGCTCTACGGACCAGGCCTCTCCCCTCCATGCATGTCCGCCCTTGCACCTTGGAATGCAAAACGTAGCGTAGTCAAGTGAAACACTACTTTAGAAACTAATTCACCACAGGAAATGGGTTGAAGTGCCATTGACGCTGTAGAAGTGCTGCAAATGGGACCTGTTGATCATGCATCAACGAAAGTAGCTTAACGGCAAAGTGGAATACCTGTGGGAGAAATTAAATATCAACAGACAGTAATTTGGTATCAATGGAGATCGTAAGTCGTGGACTGGATTTACTGGTTGAGCGGACGAGTTTCCAAACACTAGATTTTAAAGCATCGATTCCCTACAAGCTTGTTTATTCCATAATCTGTCTGACAGAGTTTTTTTTTTTTTTCTCCTTTTTGGACAAATATATAGCTTTACCATGATTGGCTTGGGCCTTCTAGTTGTGTTAACTTCTTGCTAATTGACAAAACCAGACATATAACCCCTTCAGCTTTGACACACAATAGTTTCAACCTCTTTTTTCTTTTATTTTATTCATGCAGGCTCGAGATCAAATAGGATCTGTAACGCAAGAAGTGAGTTAAGTGTTCCGTTGACCTAATTTGTCAGATGGTAGAGGCATGAAGTTTAAGGAGCTCAATGTTTGGTGATTGACATATATCTTGTGCACATGAGAAAACTAGATCAATCAACACAGCTCTTTCCATATATCAACGTCTTAAAAACCAATTTAGGTAACTATGTCATTCAAAGTTCTCTCCTTGTCACTTTCAGTTTGAGGTTTCTTTGTTGGTGAATTGATTCATGTACCTAAGCATCTGGTGTTGGCTTTTTATAAGTTTTTGAACAGGGTAATGTTAACCTATTTTTGTAAGAATACTTCTTATTGTCGTTATTCATATAACATTGTACCTCCACAAAGGATAACATGGATTGAATATTGTTTGAAAGAGTAGGTGGAAATTTCCATTCCCATGCACGTGCCCTCAGATCTACTTTGGTATACAATGCTACAGTTATCAAACTCTGTAGGCTGAAAGTCAGCGTATAAGTCGAACACTCCTTTGTTTCATTGAAAACCCAACTGTAGATCAATACTTTGGATGTGAATTTTGGGTGCGTGAACTGAATCTAGACTTCTGCATGTCATCAGGGTCCGATCGAATACATAGGAAATTCATTAATTCAGAAAGAACATTTTATTCCGAAACTAATTAACCAAATAAATTTGAATCTATTTGTTTTTGTTTGGTGTGAGACTCTATTGACGTTTTTGTTTGGTGGTCATGATTGAGCATTTAGACAAGAGAAGCTGGTGCCAAGGAAGGAATGAGAAGCAAAGATTCTCTCCATAGATGTGGCTTGGCTTTGCGTTTGCAGGAGTAAGATGTTGCTTGATCCACCGGATCATAATGGCCGCTCTTCATCTTAAAATAACTGAAAATTTACGAAGGAACAGCTTAGTGTTTAGGCAGATGACGAACCATCAATCCATGGGACTCATTTTGTAACGGATTCGAAAACTAAACATAAAAATCAATTAGTTAAACGGCTTTAAGTTAAGAGGTTATTGAGGAGCATAACCTCCTTCCGCGGACACATATTTTCTCCACATGAGAAATTAGAACAAATATTGAAGGGGGCCTTGGGCCCTTTTCCAAGCTATGGATCGTAATCGTCTCATTCAAAACCCAAAATTGGATCAATCAAGAAGTTTTTTCTGTANAACCAGTGAGAGTAGGGTAATTTCTTAAATTAGAACACACACCATCACCTTATTGGCAAAATTTTAAGTGTTTCTTTGTTCAGGCATAAAAAATTAACCACGATATATTATCGGTATATTGGTCGATATGGACATATTGGCCGAAAGTTAGCTGTTTAAACAATACCGGTCCCATACGAAACCCTAATCTGATGGGGATACTTAATTTGGGTCCCCTTATCATTTTATTTGGGCAGCATTAATAAGCTATAAATTGGGCCCGTATAATTCATATTTACGATATATGGAAAGAGATTGTTGATTGTCTCAGATGATGGGATGTCATAATCTACTTTTTTTTCTTTTACGTGTATGTCAACTAAATAATATGTTCCTCAAGTTCTCGTCTACATTCGTGTACCTTAGGCTTAAAAACTTTCGCTAAATATGTATAAATTAAAATCGTTTTTCTGTTAATTAGAATTGTATTTGAGACCATGCTTTCTGAAAATAAAAGTATGATTTTTGTCCCGTTAATTTACGATTCACTGTGAACTATTAATTGTGATGCCTCTGAAATAGACCGGGGGGCAAATTATACAAATTGTTGTTCTAATAATTTAAGACATTGGGTGAAAGCTTTTCAGTTCAATTATTTAATAATATTAAATATGTTAACTGGGATTGAGTTAGCTGACGGAAAGAGATTCGTGGCTTGGATGGGATGAGTTGAAAAGAAAAAAAGCCTAACAAGTCCATTAACTTTTTGGGAAAAAAGAAAGAAAGAAAACAAGTCAATTACAACCATATGACGGAAAAAGGTGACTGGAATAATTAAGACCCACAACAAGGATTCGACGTTCACCTGCTTTTTTTATTCAATGTCAAAAACCAGTAAAGAAAAAAAGAAAAATAAACGAAAGGGTGCAGGTTTGGAAAGACATCCTTGAGATCACTTCTTGCAGATCATGCCACGGCCGTTGAACCCTGTTTTGCACACCAAGTCCTCTTCGCCCGAATGAACGGCTCCTTCCACGGTCAAGCCGGAGGCCGTGCCCGTGAACCTTGCCGCGGCACAGTCGGTGGCGAAGAGTCCCGAAGACAGGAACTCGCGGTCGCCTCCCAGCACCGGCATCTTCAGACCAATCTTAGCTCTGCTCTTGTAGCTGTCCGCATAGGTCTGACCCAGCCATTGACGCTGCCCGTAAGGGAGTAGAACCTGAAGCCCATGTAGAGTCATCACCGACTCTCCCACCGACTCTTGGGAAGAGTCGAGATCATTGTCACAAAAAACGGGGACGGGTATTAAACGGCGAGGAAAAAAATGGGTATAATACGACAAAGTTTTATATCTCGGAAATAAAACAGGAAGAGTTCGGCAAATTTTTTAAAAAAATTAAACATTTAATACATCTTAAAAATTATAAAAAATAAAAAAACGGCAAAAAACGGGAAAATAACGGTAAATAACGGGTATTATACGGGTATTTAACGGGTATTATACGCGTTTTTTGTTTTTTGACGTTTTTTTAAAAAAAACGGGAATAAGACGGGTATTATACCGCAGAATTGTTTTTGGCGTTAAATATGCATTTTTTTTAAAATAACAGCGTTTTTTGTGACAATGATAAGAACTCACACATAGTACTCATGTTGTTTACAAACATAAATGACCTGGTAGCCTAGCATGATCAGAGTCCAGCTCGTGTGGTCTTGTCACTTGTTAGCACATAAATTTTTTTTACATGTACAATTTTATGTGTTATTAATGTTTGCAACATGTTATGCTCTACACTTGGTACATTTTATATTATCAAATTTTAAGAATGATATCTAGAAGTAAACCTCTTGTAAAGCAGGCAGGAATGTGGGTCAGTTTTTTACAATAGGATTTTATCGGATATTTTTTAGCAAGCTGAAAATCTTGGGAAAAATTTGGCAATTTTTTATAAAAGAAAAAAAATCATAAAAATTAAGAAAAAGTAAATAAATGAAAAACTAACAAGAAAACATAAAAAATAACTTTATAAAATGGTACGACTATGTTTTAAGCAATGATAGAAATAAATTTAATTGAATTTTTAAATTTAAAGGCAAAATTAACATAAAAATAACAAGAAAAAAATGTGACGAAAACCCCAAAAATTTCATTTTGGAGTTTTTTTAAGGGAAAAAAGACAATTTTTTTTCTTAAAGGATGGGTTTTTTTTGTGACAATGGCCAGCTCATTCTCCATTCATTGATGGGCATTCATACTTAATGAATGTGGCTGAACCTATGTGACATGAGTGTGGGGTGCTGGTGCCATAGCGGCAGGTGCGGCAGTGCAAAGGTATTTTATTATAATTATTAATTTATTATATATATAACAGAATAAACATGTATATATAATTATTACAATTTAGTTATTATTGTATATAACAACTTGCATAATTGTATTGCATAGGAAAATATCAGAATAACATATATTATATATAATATATTATATATAATATATTATATATAGTAATTTAGTAATATGACACTAACACTCTAACATAAAACATAAAAAATTGATAGAATCATAGAAACAGAAATTGAAAACTTGAAATTAAAACTTCGAAAGAACAACACTAACCAGAGCTGGTCGGCTGCACAATGCATATATAAAAAAGCTTATATTTTACATTATAAGTT
>JAANDH010000905.1:2153-62157 GCA_011799765.1 Nymphaea thermarum
GGCAGCAGGTTGAGCAGATGGCTTCACTCACGTCCTACTGGGGAGGTTTTGGGTCTTTTTGTAGTGTCGGCGCGTCTTATTTTGGTTTTATTGATGTCTTGTTTTTGTTAGGCATCAATTATACAGTTTGGGGCATTTTTGTTACACATAGGTGTGATTTTGTATGAACTGAAAGGATTGCATTAATGAAAGTTCGCCCCATTGTTTTGAATTGCTTGGTTCATTGGCTGATCGTCTTTTCGAATTGTAGTGTAGTCACGCCTCGATGCTTTATGTTTAGAAAAAAAATGTTTGAGTGTCAAAAGGTCGGGGTGTGACAGTGTGCATGACCTCTTTCGAAGTTACTTACGTTACTATGTTCTAGTATTCTTTGATGACATCCTTGTCTACAATCCAACATTGGAGATGCATGCAAAGCACTTGGACACTATCCTTACTATCCTAAGGGACAACCAGCTTTACGCTAAGATGTCCAAGTGTACCTTTGGCCGACCTCAGTGGGATACTTGGGACATATGGTCTCCATGGATGGAGTTAGAGCTGAGCCAGAGAAGTTGGTAGCCATCGAGCAATGGCCTCTACCCAAGAACCCAAAGGAGTTGCGTGGGTTTTTGGGGCTGACCGGGTATTACAGGCGTTTCTTCAGTGGCTATGGGTCAATAGCTTCACCATTGACCCACATGTTGAAGAAGGGACCATTTCAATGGTCAGAGAGACCGCGAGAGGCCTTCACCCAGTTGAAGGCAGCACTTGTTTCAACGCCAGTTTTGACTTTGCCAAATTTTGAAAAGGGGTTCACTATTGAGACCGATGCTAGTGATGTGGGAGTTGGGGCTGTTTTGAGTCAAGAAGGACATCCAATAGCATATATGTCCAAAGCACTTACGAAGAGGGCCAAGCCTCTCTCCACTTATGAGAAGGAGCTCCTAGCTATGGTGCTAGCAGTGGACAAGTGACGTCCTTACTTATTGGGACGAAAGTTTGTGGTTAGGACCGACCACAATAGCCTAAAATATATGGTGAACCAATGCATTACCATTCCTATCCAACAACGATGACTCTCTAAGTTGTTGGGATATGATTTCACCAGTTTGGGAGAGAGTATGATGATGACTTTGTTAGTTGTGAGCACGAATTAGTGGGACAAGATTGCGCTAGATCGGGATGCTGAGGATAGCACTAGGTTGCTGAAGGCATCTGTAGCACAGAATGAGGGATCCATCCCCAATTATTCTATATGTGGCAGGCTCCTATATCGCAAAGGCAAGGTGGTGATTCCCAAACAGTCCACTCTCAAGGACGAGCTTATTAGGCACTTCCATGAGTCGGCCACAGCTGGTCATGAGGGAGTGACCAAGACCATAAGCAGGATCAAGCCCCAGTTCTGGTGGGAGGGCTTGAAGGCTGATGTGAAGAGGTTTGTACGTGATTGCCAGATATGTCAGAGGGAGAAGTATGAAGCAGTCAGACCTCCCGGACACTTAGTTCCCTTACCTATTCCTACACAGCCGTGGAGAGATGTTTTTATGGATTTTATAGAGGCAATGCCGAGGTCAGAGGCAAAGGAGTCAGTCATGGTAGTAGTGGATCGACTGACGAAATATGCTCAGTTTGTGCCCTTACCCCGCTTATACCAGGGTCCCCTAGTTGCTGCATCCTACCACGATCATGTTGGGAAACTCCATGGAATGCCCAACACCATCGTGAGTAATCGAGATTCTATTTTCTTGGGGGCTTTTTGGCAGGAATATATGCGCCTAGCCGGTACTTCTCTACACTTTAGTACCACACATCATCCACAGACGGATGGACAAAGTGAGGTAGTGAACCGAACCTTGGAGACCTACCTCAGATGTTATGCGGGGACTCGACCCAACACTTGGGTCAAACACATATCGTGGGCTGAGTGGTCGTATAACACGAGCCTCCATTCAAGCACAGGAGTTACACCATATGAGGCTGTGTATGGTTTTCTACCTCCCACTATTCCTCGGTATGAAGAAGGGACAACCATGGACGATGAATTGGATAGCACCCTACGAACTCGTGAAGAGATTCTGGAATCTCTTAAGCAGAACATCGCTAAGGCCCAAACTCGTATGCGTCAGTTCTACAATAAGGGGCGAAAAGATAGAGAGTTCAGTGTGGGAGACTATGTGTGGCTGAAGTGACTCCCTTTCAAGCAGAAGTCCTTGTTGGGGCAGCCCTATTCTAAGCTCCTTCCCAAGTATTATGGTCCATACCAAGTACTTCAAAGAATAGGGAAGGCTGCTTATCGCATCTCTTTACCACCGACTGCCCAAGTTCATCCGGTTTTTCACGTGACACGGTTGAAGCCACACCACGGTTCTCTCCCTGGGAACATTGAGCACATCCCGAACCAGCAGTCCACTCTATATCAGATCTTGAAGCACCGATATGCTTTGAGAGATGGTAGGCAACGACATGAGGTTTTGATTGAGTGGGAAGGTCCAGATGGAGGTACCTCTTGCGAGGACTTGGAACAGATTCGTTTCCATTTCCCTACGTCACGAGCTTGGGGACTTCGTCTCCGTTTCCCTACGCCACGAGCTTCGGGACAAGCTCGATCTGAGGAGGGTGGGGTTGATACGAGCCTTCCTAGAACTCATACTTCCCACATTAGCACTTCCACAGAAGGCGCCCGTATTGGTAGAGAGGCTAACTTTTCTTCTTTTGAGATTTGCGGAAAACAGGTGGGGGCGACTACAGGAGCGGGTGAAATGCTTAGGGAGGTTAATTTCTCTATTCCTTCCTTGGCGTTTTCGGGAGAAGGCAGACTTTTGCATTGTGAGGTTAATTCCTCAACGAAAGTAAAGAACGGGTTGGAGCAAAGCGAGGAGCGCGTTGCGATTCCTAGGGAGGCTAAGGGAGCTTCACACGTAGAAGACCTAGGTGGACTCGACCTAGGAGACCTTGACCCACCTGGTCTAGGTATGGAAGACCTATGCGCACCTAGCCTAGACGAGGAGAACTCGGACCCACTTAGTCCGGAAGAGGAAGACATAGGCGAGTTTAGCCTAGATGGAGGTGGGCTCGGCTTAGCGAGGAGCATGCATGATCCGGGTTCAGATCAAGGACAAAAGGGCCCAAGCCCACTCGAGTTGGCGAAGCTCAGGCGGACTTGGGCGAGGTGGGGCCTTTGGCCCATTTGACATTTAGACTCTTTTTACTCAAGTTGATTTGATTCTTGTACCGTTTTTAGTTTGATTCGGTTTGCTTTTAGTCTCATCTCGAGACCACACTTTGAACCGGTTTGACACTTGTATATAAGCCAAAACCGAGACGTTTTGTTTATTCTTGCTTAATCAAATTGAAGTTTTCTCTCTTTGTGTGAGGAGTCCCTTGGGCCTTAGGTCGTGGCATCCATGGAAGCACTACATCGCAATTCTCACCAAGCCGTGAGATTAGTGGAGATTCAAGCTCCGTTAATGGCCGCTGGCAGCCATTGACAACTTGGATTTGCATCGTTCCCGAATCAAGCAACCCTTGAGTAGACATTCGTGCATCTTCCTTGAACACGAAGGGAGATTGAGGCAATTGATCTATAGGGCTGGTGAAGAAGGCTTGGCATCCGTGGCTCTGACGTCTGTCATCTTCCTTCACTTCCGACCACCGGCGGAGTACTCCCTTCACAAGTTAAGTATCATCTCTTCTTGGTGCTTAACCGGGAGTATTTTGGTTACTCGTTCGAAGTAGATCAACATGGAAGGGAGCTTGAGCATCCGTGGGAAACCTCGCCTAAATCAAGGTCCTCAACGCGGCATCCCCTTGGAACGAAGGTCTATCCTCGCGTGGAAGGAGAAAGAACTTGGTGCATTCGGTCGCTAAGGCGGAAGTCTAACTCCTAGTTCATTCAAGTTTTGCATGAGATAGATGATGAAGAAGAGTTGTTCTCAATCCACCGTATCTAAGGCATATATGGCGTCTGATTGCTTAAGAAGAGAGAAGGAGAAAACGCGGAAATAAGAAGAGGAAATGCAGAAGGAAGGAGAGCAAATGCGGCAAGTAGAAGAGAAATCGCGGAAGGGGGGAGATTCGGATTTCTAAAGAAGAAGACAAGAGACCTCTCTGATCCGAGAGCTGTTCCAGACGTTTTACTGAGAGTTTCGAGGTGATCTATAGCTCGTTGAAAAGATCTCGACCTCATCTTCAACATACTAAACTTCAGCCTGATCGAACCAGAGTGCACTGGTCAAATCTGCCTTGGAAGTTTGCTGTTTTCGCCGCCGCCGCTCAGGCGCAGTCCGCCGCAGAACCGCCACGTGCAGAGGCTATTTCCGGCGATTCCAGTGGCCTTTTCAGGCAAGCCTTATACCGTTGGATTTGTAATCAAAAGATATACAACATATCCAAAAATCAAGGTATTTGGACTCCATTTGACTGGTGAATCATCGACTACAAGTTCTGGTCGTCTGTAAGACTGTTTGATGGATTTCATGGAGTAGATCAGAATTCCGGTGCTCTTTCCGGCCAGATCCGGCACCCTCCGGCCAAGTCCGACTATTGGGTGGGTAGTTCCCAGTTTGCCCTTGCTGTGTATTATTATTATTCGGATAATTCAGGTGGAACAATGGCAATTTCGTCCAAGGAGGTAGGAGTAGCCTTAGCACATAAGTACATCAAAAAGGCAACATTTGGGCGCCGTCCAGACCTTCCTCTTCCTCTTGCGACGCTTTTGGCAAGAGATCCGCAGCTGATTGACGAGGAGGACAGGTGGCAGCTCGGGAAGGAAGGCACCAACCATTTGGTCAAAACATTTGGCGACGGATTTGGAAGATCCCGCGAGGCTTTTGGAACGGGCGCCAAGTGTCCCGCACACCTAAAAGGGAAGGCGATCTCCTTCTTGATCCATCCCTATAACTTTGGAAAGGAGATCCCCATGCCTTAGGTACGTTGAATTTGGACTCCTCTCGAATAAGGCAGGTGCTAGGTGGCACCACAAGGTGAGGACACGTGGCAAAGGGCAGCTCACGTCATCCTCGCAAGATCCTTCTTCTGATTTGATCTCCAACAATCAAGGAGGGAGATCGGCCAGCCGCTTAGGTGCATTGCACTTGGACCCTATTCGTCTAAGGCAAGAATCTCGCACGATCCTTGGAGATATTCTCATTTCCCTCGAAGGAGATCCTTCGTGATTCTAGGAGTTGACTCACCTCACGTTGGGGGAAGCTTCTCAACTTAGCACACAAGGAGGAGGACGCGATACATTTGGGAATTCCGAGGAGAGTGGCAAGCAAAGGGGAGAGGCTGCCGGAGTCCGATTAACATATCTCGCCGGAGCTTCCACATTCGCCGGAGAAGAAGGAAGACACGCGTGTGTTGGTGCTTCCAACACTTGCATCCCCCTATCCACGTCACTTCCTAGGGGTTATTCGATTATCCTGTGAAGTGCATCCACGATCTCTACTTCCTTTGCTTTTATCATTTAGATCATGATTGCCTTGTTCGTGTGGTTTATTTGGGAGTCTTGCCCGTGAGTTCGTGGGAGATAGTAGAGGACGGGAACGAAGGAGTAGGAGCGTAACTTGAGGATTGCCTCAACGTCCGCCGGCGCATCGGCGATCGCTCCCCCCTCTCAATACAAAAGACCGGGGTTAAATTGGTCTTATGGGTGAAGGCTTTCCTCATCTAGAAGTTGATTTCTCTTTGACTTCTATACATTGATACTTGCTGGTTTTGTTTCTCAAACCTTAATTCCAGCAAGGAGAACGTGTGGCTCAACCTCTATCCGTGGGAGATTGAAGCCCGAGAGAGAAGGAACTGCATCCGTCGGGCGAAATTGACGATAGCATCCCCCAATCAACATTCCGTTCACTCTTGGGGTTGATTGGGAATCCGGTGAAGATATTCCCTCTCTGTTTTACGTTCATTCCTAGATAGAACTTGATTCTCTCTCGTTCTTGTGATTCTATCTAAGGACTATTACTACCGGAGTAGAAGAGGAGCTGAATATCGAAGGGCAATCTTGTGTTGTTGGGCTTTACCTTCGGTGAGCAAGAGGAGCCCCAAGCGTGGCCTTGGGAGGTAAAATCAGATCACCCTATAAATCCGGGGAAAGGGTGTATTTGCTTTTCAAACCACCTACGGCATTGACAACCGGCTGGAATCCCTCCAAGGCACCTTGCCAAGGACACAATTTCCGGGTTGTTGACAACCTAGGGATAAGGGTGTGGTTTGTTTCACATAGGGATTGCATGACAGGGTGGTTTGATGTATGATGAGTGAGGTGAGTGATTGGATGTATCGCTACGCTTTGTATTAAGCCTCACACCCATTCTAGACTCTTGTAGTAGGTTCAAGCCGGGTTTAGGGGAAGCCATACTTGTAATAACTTGACCTACAATTGAGCCGGGGTGACTGTCCGGTGGGAACCACTCTTGTATTTAACTTTTAAACCCTATATCAGCAACCTCCTCCTTGATCTTGGAGAGGGTCTTGACGGCTCTTTGGAGATTTCTATCTGCATTCGGGTCTGACCCTACCACAGAGCTTTTTCGATTGAAGCCGGAGAGAGGCCCTCAACTGAAAGGACTTGAACCTAGAACGAGTAGATAAACCGCCATTGTCGGACATGGGCTAGGGCATGGAGAGGCTTCCAATTCCACAAACTCTTCTTCTCCCGTGGGCAAATGGCCGTTCCGGCGCCCTTGGTACCCGCTGACAATAGGGGATTCTCCTTCTCTGATGGCATCCTTGCCTTTGAAGCCGAGAAATCGACGCTCGACCGAGAGAATTTCAAGTGGGACTTCCCCGCAGACATGGAACGAGGGCAGGGATTGGGGTAGACACCATTGCAGCCTCTTGCAGAGCTCATCAAGCAGCACCAATCATTGGAGACACTTTGTAGATTCTGACCTCCGCGACCCTCTATCCTCATAAGGCAGACATCGACAGGTACCAGAAACCCCCTTCTTTCACTTTCTCTCACACACTCTCTCTCTCTCCCTCGTTCCCTCTTCTCTGTGCTGCAACTTGAGAGATTGTATCCTGTTTTAGAGGCTCTTGTTGATGTGGGATACACGTGCTTGTTCATGGGAGTGTCAGTTCTCTATGTGCATATTTTTCCCATTTGCCTCTTACAGGTTCATGCATAGAATGCCTCTTAACTGTTGGTTAACATGCATCTGCCTTGAAAATTGGTATGGAAGTAATTTTAGTAACTTATTCCAAACTGGGAATACAATTTCAATGCTCTTGACTCATTAGATTGGGTTAAAACCCCCTGCATAACCTAATTTTTGGTTCTTGTAGGCTATTCTTATTATGAAATTATCTGTGAATACAAAGTCTAACCATTTTGTGTTTACGATCTTCTGAATTTGCCTTCTCAGTTTGGGCTAATTGCTGCTGCTATTTGAGACAAATGTTGCTGGAGGGGATGTTGGCCTAGCTTTTCTAAGAACGTCCTTATATATCAAAGGGGTAAAGCTTCATACGAACTCTCTTGAAAAGGGAAATTGGACGTCAATTCTCTTGGGACCTTCGGCAAATCTTTTATGTGCAATCAAATGGAGCCAGGTTGCTGCTGCTATATACTGCTTGTTTGGATGAAGGGGAAGTGACTCAAATTCTTTTATCAAATCAAAGAAGGGGAAATAAGGGGAAAGAAGAGGAAAGGAAGGGTATTATTATAAATGAAGTTAAGTAATGTGTATCTTATTCCTTTCCTTTGGTTAAATAAGGGGATGTCAATCACATGATTCTACTACATACTGCTTGTTTTGTTGGACTATGCTCTTCATGGTGTTGAAAATGTATTCTAGATTTTCATTTGATTCTTAGGACTATGCATGTGAAGTGGCCGTCTTGTGAATAAGGAAAATGCTGCTTTCATTTGTTTCTAATGTCCTTTGTTTATTTATTAGATTGACAACACTTTTTACTCCTGCTTGCTTGATAATTTTATTACATTAGGTTTCTTGGTTGTAAACAGTTATTTAACTGTTTTTCTTTTATTTCCCCCTTTTAACTAGAAATATGTTTCTTTATTATCAAACACAGAAATAAGTTTCTGGAAATTTATTTCTCAGTCATCACACACACATCAAAATGAGAATAAAAAAGATTTGTCTCATTCCTTTTTCTCAAGAAACATATTTCCAGAAATATATTTCCGATTCCAGATTTCCAGGCCATCAAACGGGCCCTAATGGACTTATCCCCTTGTTGGAGACTTGCAATCTTCATTTGAAGATTACCCATGTAAGCCACATCCTTCATTGTGTGGGCTTTTTTGAGGAAATCCCAAGCTTCATGAGCAAAATTGTGTTTTGCTATTTGGCCCATGGTGGTAGTATCGATGCAAGCAATAATCCAAGTGATAATATTGTGATGTCCTATCTTCCAATCTTCTCATTTTCTGTCATATTCATTCATAATCTTATCTTTTTCAACTCCATTTAGTTTTTGGGCTTTACCATCTATGGTTTTGGTTAGGACTAATTGAGGTTCACTTTTAGTCCCATCAACAAGTCCCCATAAGCCTTTAATTCTAATGAAATGTTCCATGGTTTTTGCCCAAGAAACATAATTTGATGAAGTGAGTTTAGGGAGAGAAGTAGGAGATGTTCTTTCATCCATAATGTGTACCTTGTAGTGGAGTTGTTGATGTAGCGCTAGGATGAAAAAACAGCCACACAAATGGAAGCTTTTGACACGCCAAAATCAGCCACAATCTTCACCACCAAGGGAGCTGGATCCGGTCACAAAAAACACCAAAAGAGGCCAGCAAGATGACAACACCTTCTTGTGTCAAAAGATCTAGATCCCATCACAAATATCACCAAAAGAGGCTAGCAAGATAACAGCCAGCAATATATCAAACACTTGGAGTGCTTCACAGCTCCAAAGGAAGAGTAAGCGCTGAATCTTCAATCTTGAAAGACAATAAGACGAAGAGCCAAAAACGAGGCTCTGATACCATGTAAATCATGGCCCTAACAAGGCAAATACTTCAAGAATATCACTCTTGAATCTCTCACAAACTTAACAAGGCAATACACAAGAGACCTCAAACAAGAGGATAAAGAAACATATATATATCTCAACAATAAAACAAGATGTGGCTTAAAAATCCATGAGAATACACAAGGGCTGTACACTGGGAACAAGAGAGAGGAGAGGGCTAGCTGTTGGAGACTAGTTCAAACGACTAGAAATCTAGCCGTTGGGACTAGTCTCCCCTTTTGGTCCCCTTTGGTTAAAAACGGAAAAGGCAGGGGTAAAAGGGAAAAGATACAAAGTTAAAAGGTTAAAAGGAAAAGACATAAAGAAGGTGAAAAATTACATAAATATCCTAAGTATCTAAACCTATAACACACACACACACACACACACACACACACATATATATATATATATATATATATATATATATATATATATATATAAAACATAAATTAGATGACTAATATATGTAATGTACATACATATATGTATATGTATAGGTGAGATACATACATTCTAACACCTCGTTAATACTACTAAACTGAGGACATTTTTCTAATAGTTTTTTTTTTTCAATTAATCGGCCTTTTTCTTCTTGGTTAATTGATGTCATGTAAATTATTGGGTTCTCAACTATAGGCTGTTGTAGGTTGACGGCATGTCACAATATGGGATGTAAGTGGCTACCTTTCATTAACAAATCCAAGTTTCTCAAAAGGGACTTGGTGCGTAGGTGTGGATGTTCTTTATTTTTCTTTACCATTAGAATCTACACTAAAAATTTCAAGTTTTAATGGTGCTTTGCAGAAAAGGTATTATCCCACATGAATGTTATTTTCTGGTTTGGGTCTTAATTGCTTATTGCATTCGTAATGAGTCGTTAAGCTATATTTTTTACATGGTTCTTTTAATTTTCTTCCCCTGTTTTGGTGTTAATAGCCATATCAGAGTGGATATACTGCAAATCTTCATCTTGGTCAGGAAGACACAAAGACATGCTAACTAGGACCATGTAGTTCTGCATTACTCATCTTTTGGACGTTTAGGCAGTATGGCGACTCACTACCAACTAACGCTTTTGCTATGGGTATGCAACACAATTCTTTTATCAAATTTCTCCTTGCAACTAAATCCATGCTCATTTTTACTGTTTATGTTGTGAACATCTGTCTTAAGTTACTTATTCATGTCATTGTCCTTGTTTTTACGGTGATGGATATTGATGCTGTACTTCAAAATATGATCTGATCATGGTCAATACATCTCTAACTGACAAGAGCAGGTATAAATCAATGAATTGGTATTTGGGATAGAACAACTTCCTGTTCACAATAGGTGCATGGTTAACTTTTTCGTTTCTTATTATCTTAGCAATAAGTGAACCCTCCTAGAAATTTTATTTTATGTTTGTGGTATTACAATTGAGCTTTGCTTATTTCTGTTCCAGAGTTACTCTTGCTATTATGGCTAATCTTGCATTTATGTTACTCTTGTTTGTGGTACTGCCAATCCTATGATGTCCAAGTTCCTCATTATTAAATAATGGTTAAAAAACGGGTCCTTCTTGTTCCGAGGGCATGGTCAGAGGCATTGTGTGATCTGGCCTTTGTTGACGTGAGTTATGGTTTGACTGCCTTGGTTATAAAGTGAAGTTGCATTGCTGACTTAATTAAAATCTCAATTTTATGGCTGTCTTTTTGTCAATATTGTCATAATTGCTGTAAATTGATGGGATGAGGATTCCGAAACTGATTTTTTTGGGGATGGAGTTAGTGACCTGGCCTTCGTTGGCATGAGTCATGGCTTGACCTCTCTCTCTCTCTCTCTCTCTAGATGGACATGATGAATGGAGCTGTAGACTATGTAGGCTGCTGTCTCTGATACAATCACGACGATATAAAGCTCAAAATTGACATTTTTTTCTTGTGGATTTTTAGACAAAGTTCAACTCGATTGGGAAACCTCATTATTGGTAGTTGTAGTCTTCCAAGCAGAGCGCATAGATTTTGTTTCTTTTATGAATGAAATGGCTTTAACGAATCATTCCAGCAGCACTTGTTTTTAAAGCACTTAGAAAGCTTGGACCCAGTTCAGCTCTTTTAATTAGGATGGTCCAGTTCGTGAGTTAAGAATAAAGCAGTAACGAATCAAGTTGACTAAGAATAAAGAAAACGCACTTTAGTGCTTGAACTGCTCATGTTAACATCATGTTAGTGCATGATATTTGTGTGTTCATGTTTTACAGCTTGGGTCTTTCTCTTTTTGTTCCTGACTTGACACAATGCTACACACGAAACCATATATTTACATGGAGAATGTTAAAACATACAACATTCAGAAAATTTTTTTGAAATGGTAAAATATTTGCAAGTATTTATATGATTAAATTTATGAAGAGAAATTTAAAATTTGAAAGTTAATGTAATAGAATGCATTCCTCGAAATTGACTAAATTTCCAAAGCCTCACCTGATTGAAAACACTCAAGCCAAAAGAAAAGAAAATGAAAGATAATCCTTAAATTTGATTTTCTTTTAAGAAAAACAACTCTCTCTCTCTCTCTCTCTCTCTATATATATATATATATATATATATATATATATATATATATATATATATATATATATATATATATATATTTGTGTGTTCATGTTTGACAGCTTGGGTCTATCTCTTTTTGTTCCCTGACTTGACACAATTCTACGCAGGAAACCATATATTTACATGGAGAATGTTAAAACATATAGCATTAAGAAAGATTTTATGAAATGGTAAAATATTTGCATATATTTATATGATTAAATTTATGAAAAGCAATTTAAAATCTGAAAGTTAATGTAATAGAATGCATTCCTCGAAATTGACTAAATTTCCAAAGCCTCACCTGATTGAAAACACTCAAACCAAAAGAAAGGAAAATGAAAGTAGACAATGACAATCCTTAAATTTGATTTTCTTTTAAGGGGGGGAGAGAGAGAGAGAGAGAGACTTACACGATGCATTTCCTGTTCACAGCTCAACCTTTGGTGGGGACATCAAACATCTAGTCATTCTTGATATGGTCCTGCACTAATCAAGGGACTCAAGACTTTGTAGTGTGCAACGTCTCCTCCAACGTGGCGGTAATATCATGTATGTACTTTCCTCCCTATGCTTATCTGTTTCCCTAATTCTGTCTACTGAACACATGAGGAATCCAATTGGGCACTCATGTATACCTCTGTATTTTAGAATTTAGTTGAATATGCTTGTGGTATGGCAAGCCTGCAGATGGGAGAATTTGTTTCCAATGTGTCACATGGGATAGATACATACAGCAACAGAGAGGTGTTTGTGTAGGGACCTGTCCATTTAATTTTCCTGCGTTGGTTCCTCTTTGGGTATGGCTCTTTCTCTGTCTCTCTCATCTCTCTCTCTTTTCTAGCATGTGCTGATGGAGTTTACTAAAATTCAATTTCCTTTTCAACAAAAACCATAAAAAGATCCATTAAGATGTTTTATTGCTAGTCTTGGAATGAATGGACCAATTGTAACTAGATAATGCTGTCCTGCTTCTAAGGATCATCAAGATTATTGACAGGAAGAAGAATATTTGCGAATTTTCTCAAGGGGAGTATATTGCAGTAGAAAATTTGGAGATAATATATGTATTACCACCTATTGTTGAAGATATATATCACTCTACATTTTGTTTGAAACTTGGATCAGTTTATAATGTTAACTTGCTTGTTCTGGAACCAAATGAAGTAATTTTGTTCTTTTTTCTTTTGTAGATTTGGGTGTATGGAGACAGCTTCCAGTTTATGCTGGTCGCAGTTGTCATACCAAATGAAAAGCACGCTAAGGAATGAAGAGAGCTTAACAGCCATGTGAATTCCTTTGGTGAATTATGTGTACTGCCTCAGTTGAAAAACCATATTCTTCTTGAGCTGAAGTCTGCTGCTGTCAAAAACAAAGTAATTAATGTTTTGTGCTTAGTATCAATAGCCCAGCAAAACTTGAAATGTTTAGCACAGGCCAAACACAAGGTTCAGCAATTTCAGCAATTTCAGCAATTACATTGAAAACTACTCTGCGGTTTCTTTTTCTCTCTCTAAGCTGGATGAGTAGCAGATTGTTTTTCGAATAAATTTTATGAGAAATTTTACCAGGTTCTTTTTGGCAGTTGAGGAATTTTGAGCATATCAAGGGCATTATTGTGGAGGCTGCGCGCTTCAAGGCAGCAGGCTGTGAGCAACACTTGTAAAATATATAGAGGCATCCCTAAACAACTCATTGGTGTAGCTACCTTAAAATTAAGAGGTCATTTCTCATTTTGCAGTATGTAAAGCCCGACTCTGGAATTGGTTTCCCTGTCCTGATGTTGATTTGGCCATTGCCAGTGTAAAAGAAATGGCCTGTTTCTGTTGCATCTAGTGCTGGTCGCATGAAGGTGATGACGAAAATTGAAATTGTAAGGTGATGAAGAAAATTGAAATTGTCTTCCTTTTAACCTGTATACCTTTTGAGCAAGTATTCTATCAGTGAGGATCACTTAAGTGTTCATGGAACTGGATGTAATTAAATTCATAAAGTGTCGTTTAGGGAGTGGACTTGTACACCATGCTTGGAATTTAGATTAAGAATGATTCTTGGCTCAAATTATTTTAGATGATTCAGGTTGTGCCTAAACAATATAAGATTTTGAAGTCAAGGTAACCTTTTATGATATAGTCATAACTAGCAGCTTGTATATATTGCAATTTGGATATTAACCTATGTAAATTCTGATTATATTTGTGAGAGTTCATTGTATCTTTAATTGTTAAAAAAAGGTTTACGGTTCACCTATTAAATAAGCAGTTTTTTTTTGTGAAAAATGGAAGGACCTAGCGGTGACACAAACCACTACTAATGATTTCGTTCCCACCGCTATAGGTCATATTGGCAACAACTTCCATCTTTGCCATTAATGTGGGAATTTATAATGTCTGACAACCCTAAGGAATGATTTTTTTCAACGCCAAAAAGGGAAAGGGCTACTTGGATCATCCCCTAAGGGTGAGTCATTGCCAATAACGTTATTGGCAACAGCTTTGTGGCTATTGGCGAGGGCAAGAGGCATTGCTAGTAGTAATGTTGTGGACTCCCTCATCGTTGTTAGTCTGTACAAGGGGAGTGGCATGTCAAAGATAATAAGTTATCCCTTATCAAGAGCTAGCCAGACATCACACCAAGAATTTTGAAGAATTCTAGATTTTTCATGTCAGAAGGAAATGTAATCAAATTGCTAACAGTTTAGCCAGTCTATGTGCTACCGTAGCATTAAAGGTTGAGAATCTTGCATATCATTTGAGATAGGAAGGTTGGAGCAGTTTGCCTTCCATGTTATAGAACACATTGGCCACATCCAAGACAATAAGATAGCATGGTTCCAAGACATTAAGAGTTACTTTGAGATGAGAGAATTCCCAACTAACGTGACTAAGGAGGAAACAACTGCCAGCCTGTTACTTCATCTTAGCTGGAAGTCTCTATAAAAGAGGCTTTAGATTGGGTCATGCCTGTTGTCTAGACGATGACTAAGCACTCAGTGTTGTTAAAGAAATCATGACTGCATTTTTAGAGGTCATATTGGCTATTAGGCAATGGTAAAGCAGATTCTTAGAAATGGATATTACTGAAAGATGCTACAAAAAGATTGTCATGATTATGTAAAGAGATGAATAAAGCATCAGATTCATGCTGTGCAATTTATTCTCCAGCCGCGTATCTTCATTCTATGTTGTCATAGTGGCTATTTTCCAGCTCGGTGTTTGACCATATCAAAGTTGGCATTGAAAATGGGGCATTTGATGCAGTGATACCTGCAAAACTTAATGAAGAAGCCAATGAGAACAAGACTTAGTACACTCCCAGTCATTGCCAATGCAGTGTTAGAAAATAAAGAAAAGACTGATTATGCAAAAGAACAAGATCCCAAACAAGGCTGGAGTCAACATTAGCAACAATGTCAACTACAAGAACAAACATCTAGGTAGGAGCTATGATAGAAAGTTCACAACATTGGAAGATATCTACGAAGAGCTCATGAATGGGTTGATGAGGAGAGGTCCATTATCTTTTCCAAAAGTGTCCAATCCTCTTATCATGGGAAGAAACAAAAACCAATTTTGCAAATTTTGTCGGTCCCCAAGACATGATGTTGAGGACTTTTTGGTGCTAAAAAATGTAACCAAGAAGTAGTGGACAAGGAGTTGATCAAGGTGGTTCCTAGTCAACCAGGTATAATTGCCCACACATTTCCCAAGCATTGTAAGTAAATGGTATCAATGGTCAGGTATACTTCTGACCAAATTCCAATTAAGCCTGGGCATCGGGCCGGGCCGCCGCAAGCCATCCCGGCCCGACTCCCGCCCTCCGTCCCCCGCTCCCCTCCTCCTCTGCCTCCCTCTCCTTCTCCCTCCTCCTCTCTGCTCCCGCTCCCCCTCTCCCTCTCTCTCTCCGCTCCCGCTCTCCCTCTCCCTTCTCGTCTCCCTCTCCGCTCCCCCTCTCCCTCTCTCTGCTCCCCCTCTCCCTCCTCCTCCGTCTCCCTAGCCGCTCCCCCTCCTCCTCCATCTCCCTCCCCATCCTCCTCCGTCTCCGTTGTTGTAGTCGTTCATCGATTTCTACCCTTGGTGGAGACCCAACATGCCCTAACCAGCCCCTGCAGCCAGTGTGGGCCGTCAGTGGGGACCCAATGCCGTAGCCGGAGGGCGACGGGAGGGCTGGGGGAAAGGGGGTCGGGAGGGCGGGGAGAAAGGGGGTCGGAAGGGCGGGCCGGTCCTCCATCTTTCTCTCCCTCCTCCTCCATCTCCCATCACCCTTGATTCCAATTAAGCATTAACTTATGATAACCAACAAAAAGAAGAAGAAAACTCCTATACATTTTTTTGGGCTACGGGCCAAAAGAGATAAGAAAACAACAAACCACAGTGAAGCACCCCCAACCAGTTCTACTTCCCTATAGCAGGTATTTATCATTGGATAAGGGTATGCATAATGCCACTTTCCACATCTTAATCAAGACATTAGACACCACCATCACTCATGTACTAATCTATCTCCTCCAGCGTAACGATATCAGCCATTTTTCAGCCTTGGCAAAAATGCAAATGAAATTCTAGAACCAATAATGGAGACAGAACAAAGGGGTTGCCATTCATCAAGGGGACTACCATGGGTATCCACCGTGAATCTAAAATTAGCATCAAATTTTCATTTGTCCCTTTTGGTTTTTCAAGAAAAATTATGGTACTCTTTGTTGACCTAGTATCACATTTTGCAATATCATCAATATATAATGATAACATTTCCATGAGTAGAATTTTCTTTGATTCATGTTTGAATCAAAGTGTAACCATCCTACTTTGTCTTCAACCTGGCATAGGAAGATCAACAATCAAAATTAGTAGCAAAAGTGAATACAAAGCTTACAGAGATAGAATGTCCAAAGTTCGCCTACATGGAAAAAGGTTGATGACCTGATAGAGGAAATTAACATTAGCACATAAAAAAAATCCAAAGACACAACAAGTTAGAACCATTCTCTTTATAGAAGAAAGGGGAATGTTGATTGAATTCCTCAAAAAAATTCCTCAAGCTGGTAAAGCTTCAGTTGCCATTGAAGCTAGAATGCAAACCAATCAAGTAAAAACTTAGGTAATTAGACCCTCACTCGAAGGCAAGTCAAAGAAGGTCTACACAACCTATTGAAAGCAAGATTTATCTGACAATTGATTATACTGAATGGTTAGCAAACATTATGCTAGTTCCCAAGAAAAATGACAAGATTCATCTTTGCATCGATTTTTGAGATTTGAACAAAGCCAAGGATGACTATCCATTACCAAACCTTGATTTGTTGGTAGATAGCATAGTAGGTCACACAATGTTTTTTTTTTTATGGATGGATAATCTTGATATAACCAGATCAAGCTGACTGCCCAAGATCAACCTAAAACATCATTCACAACCCATTGGGGGGTCGTCTGGTATATGGTAACACTTTTTGGTTTAATGAATAATTGGTAACTTAGACGACCATATTTCATGATAAGATGTATGGCATCGATGCCTATGTTGATGATCTACTAATCAAGTTAATGACAAGAAAAAAACCACATTGATATTCTCTTTTAAGTATTTGACAAACTTCTACAATACAAATTCAAACTAAATCCATAGAAGTGTGCTTTTGGAGTAGAATCTCCCAAGCTATTGGGGTCCATGGTCAGCAAAAAAGGGATGGAAATGGATCCAACCAAAGCAATGAAAACTGTAGAAATGCTTTTACCAATTTGAAAGAGCTACACTGTCTGCAAGGCCAAATTCAATCATTCAGAAGATTCATACCCAACTTGATCAGGGGAAGTGAACTACTCAATCAGCTCTTAAGAAAAGGTGTAAAATTCAAATGAGACCAATAATTCTAAATAGCTTTTGAAAAGATTAAGAAATACCTTCTTGATCCACCAATACTAAAACCCTCAGTTTTGAAAAACCATTACTGTTCTATATCGTAGTCAACTACTTAGCCTATGGTGGTTTCTAGCATAATATGAAGAAGGAAGTAGAATAGAGTAAGCTATCTATTATGTCAGCAATACGTTTGTGCAATATGAGAAAAATTACTTCCACATGAAAAAAATTTATTTGGAATTAGCCTAGATGTGTCAAAATTTGATACACTATATATTGCCATGCGAAGTCAAAATTTTATCCAAGTTGAATACACATAAATACATCTTCAAACAACCATATCTAAATGGGAGGATAGCAAAGTGGAAAGTTCTACTGATGCGGTATGAATTGGAATATGTGTCATTAAAATCAATGAATGGACAAGCCATCGCATATTAGTTGGCATAGTTCTTCCCATTGGAAGATATCAAATCAAATGATGACTTCCCAAATGAACAAACCATGATGACAGAACCAGCTCCATCATGGAACATATATTTTGATGGGTCCAGAAGCACAATAGGAGCATGGATTTTTTGTTATGCCAGAAAATGAAATGATTCCCTACCCCCTCAAACTAAATTTCTCTTGCAACAATTTGATCTGACTATGAAGTCTTAATTCAGAGGCTTAAAATGCTTCTCAAATTCAAAATACAAAGAATTCACATCTTCGGATATTCCCACATAAATGCCAGCCAGGCACAAAGATTCATGCACTGGTGTGCATGACATAGGACATCTACGAGCCAATCATTAGAACGAAACTACTCTATGTGGTTCGGCTAAGTTTTAGAAGATATGATTGATGTGTTGAGTGATCTGATTATTGTAATGTTTCATATGTAGTGCCATGGATGCAATACAATAAATGAAATTGAAAGGTAGTGGTACCCGTAATGTTATGACGGCTAGCTAAGAATGTTAATGATATGTGTAGTCCTCGTGTGGAGGCATTTGGAGGTATCGGTGCACTTGTGGAGTGAACAAACCTCATGAGCTAGTCGATCATTTTGTGAATGTGTTTCCATAATAATAAGTAAGAAATAATAAGAGATGAGAAGCTAATGGGTTGTGGCAATGTGTTTGGGAAATGTCCCGCCTTTGCTACTGGACTCACCTATTCAGAGCACAGGTGGTGCAAGGCCTCAGGGTATTGTTGTGTGATGTGCTTGGAGCATTGAGCTCCAACCTTTCCAAACTGGGTGTCCCAGAGAAGGCTGAGTATCTCTCATTGGAATTCACACATCCATGGACGAGTGCTCTTCCGCTGCAGCGTGAATGTATCCATATCATTTTGGGCCATCACGAGGGTCGTCTCTCAACTGTAGGTCACCCATTGTGTGCACATGCCCGTATTTGCATCCACAGGAACTGTCAATTCACTAAAGCTGATGTAAATGAAGTGTGTGTAAATTAAGTGATTGTGAATGATGTGTTCATGCATGAATTGCATGTAACAAATGAATGTGCTATTGTGGCCATTGAGTGACCTTTTCATGTCGTGGTATATGTGAGGGGCTTCCATAACAAATCATGTGAACATATGCCCTATCATGACATGATAGCGATTTGTTTTCATATTTGTTATGTCTCATATTTGAGCCCTTACCTTAGAAGGTTAGGGATTTATCTGGCTTGTTGCCATACTACGAAGGCTAAGTCATCTGTTGTTTTATTTTTCAGGTTTTGGCAAACCCAGGGCAGCAGATTCATCAAATAGCTGAACTTACATCCTACTGGGGAGGTTTTGGGTCTATTGCAGTGTCGACGCATCTTGTTTTTGTCATATTGATGTCTTGTTTTTGTTAGACATCAATGTTCTGATTTGGGGGCATTTTTGTCATATGTATTATTGAGAAGTATGATCTGATTTTTGTATGAACTAAAAATTGTTATACAAATGAAAGTTGCCACATTGTTTTGAATTGCATAGCTCATTTCCTTTTGAATTGTTGTGCCTTCGCTTCTCAATGTTTTATGTTTTAACAAAAAAAAATTATTTGAGGTCAAAGGGTTGGGGTGTGACATCAAGTCAACGAAGAGTGAAAAATAATAGATCCAAAATTTACACCTTATCAATAAATCACTCAAGCTTTGGTGCAATTGATAATGCATTAATTTTTAATATTATTTTCATACAATTTTGATGTAATTTAATGCATAAATCCTCATGTATGTGTTTGTATATGGTTCAAGGAATTGTAGTTTGAATGTGATCGAAATTGGAACAAAAACCTTATGCTAAACTAAGTCATGATATTAAACCCATTTCTAGGACATTTGATTTTGAATCTCAAGTGTTAGATTTTGGATCATGGGTTTATAGGGTTTGGATCTTAGATTATGGATCTTGGATCTCAGGATTTGGATTTTGGATTGGATTTCATATAATAAACATTTGATCATAAACCTAAACAATTCCCCACAAAATCAAACTCAAATGCAGGATTTTAAAGCATGCCAATTATTTGAATTGGACCTGTCCCCTCATAATTTGTGTTTTTAAGATCCTACCATAAATAAGAGATATATTTTATTGGATCTTTGGCCAAAGGTTTTGGATTATGAGTTTCAAAAGCATGATATAACATTTTGGGCCTGTATGACATCTATTTTAATTTATAACAAGAAGTATTAAATATGTCAAATTATCATTTCAATTATTGGATTTAGATCTAGTTTTCCCCTAATAGGTCCCCGTCCTACTTGAGTCCAAGTAAATACTAGATTTCAGGTCTACATGATCTAGTTTTGCATGTATCATATTAGATTTAGAATATTGATTTGCACAAATATATGATGATCCATACATGAACAATATATATCAAACTGACTTTTGTTTGTTCATCAGTCTATTTCTAAGATCTACTTAGATTTCAAGACATGCCAAATTTCAATTTTAGGGCACATTTGATTTCCTAGATTTTTTAGGACATTTAGACTTATGAAATGAAACATCTAGTCTAGTCCTTGATTTGATTACCCTTGGTAAAGGCACCAGGGTCGGTTAGACCTTACACCGATAGGTCAGGTCCCACTGCTTGGAATTTTGCATAAGAAAAGGAGGAGAGTATAGGTAAATTATATTGCATTTATACAGTCTGCATGTAATGCAAATTTTACATGTAAACAAACATGGTGGCTATGATGGAACTTGTCGCACTCTTTGATTTTAAACCCCATCATAGGATTACATATTACCTCTCTCAATTTAGGAGTTATTTGAAAATAATGTTTGTCGCTCTCTTTGACTTCAACCCCCCATCTTAGGTCACATTTCATTAGTGCCAACTGTTTGTACATGTGCTTGCATATTTCGAATTTTTTCCTAACCTATATGCCTTACTCATCATGTTGAAGAATACTTTGAATATGCATTAGCTTAAGATGTTTCAATGGCTAGACCAACCTATTGGAGGTGGGTATTGGCCCTCCCCTCACCTGTACTTAGGCATTAGCCCAATATATTGGTGTGTGATCAAGGAGAAAGAAGACACTTAACCTTTAGTACCACATTAGGAAGAGACTAGTATATAGGCATAAATGGTAGAAGGAACAACTGATGATCTCAAATCCTGGACATCTAGTTCTAGGTGACCAAGCCATTTTCAAACACTTACATGATAGATCTTTGTCATTAGGGGGTGTTGTTTGAAGCATTATTCCTATGTCATGTCTGTACATGTTTATCTCTTTTACATGCACCACATTTCATTAATACTATGAACCAGATCTTTTTTAAAAAGCTAAAAGAATTTCTCAAGAGAATCCTTGTTTTCTTGTGTCAAAATCATCCATGATTTTTTTCCCTTTGTCATACTTTAGGTCCCTTAAGCCTATAAAGGTCAAAATTGTCATTCAGCTAGAACCCCCATTTGAGTTGACCCTGAGAGGCATAGTCTCATCACATAATATTGCCATCTTTGTATTTTGTTTATGGTTTCCTGCATGTTAGTATTTCAACAATTTGTCATCCCATACCATTATCTTTTATCCATATTTTATTCATCATCATGATTCCCCTTTTTATTTTGAGACTCATTGTCATTCTTCAAACGTTAGTCATCACAAGCACTCATAATGTCCCTACGTATATGATCACAAGGCAAACAAGAGAGAGAACCAAAGATTCAAGAAAAAATGGAGAATCCCCAACTTGACCCCACTCTCATGCTAGCAATTTAGAAGATGATCTAGCATATATGAACAATGGAACAATAGCGAAGCCAAACAACAAGAGCTCAGAAGGCTTAACTTTTGCGAAAGAGTCCGAGATCTCCACCAAGTATATGATGGACTCCATTCAATCCCACATAGAAGAAATGGAAAAAACCATTTGACATATGCAGAGCAAGGGCAAGAAGACATATTTCAATGCAGAACTTCTGTGAAGGTCTGGATGATGAGGATCTTGGGGGACTTCCACATAAATTCAACATGTTTAAGGGTACTGAGAACCCTCATACTCATCTGTCAATATTCTTTGCTGAATGTGAAAAATTCAGGGACAATAACAAGGCCTGGTTCATTTGTTTCCCATGGAGCCTAGATGAAGATGTTGCTCAATGATATCTAGAGGCCGTTGAGCCTACACAAATGAGGGATTTTGATGAGGTAGTCAATCCTTTCCTCGAGAAATATGAGCTGAATCTTTCTATTGCCAACCATTGATACCCTCAGAAACCTCTAACAAGAGCCTGGGGAATCTGCTCATGATTACATCCAAAAGTAATTGACAACAAGCTTCAAACTCAGAACCCTGATGGCCGAGGTCCATGCACTCACTATGATTTTTGGGGGATTCCAGGAGCATGTCTGACACCATATCATATAGTATGAGTACAAGAATTTGTATAATTTAACAAAGAAAGCAGAAAGGATTGAGATGAACATCATAAATGGCTATCTCAAACCAAAAGTTGGGCAAAGCAACAAGAATCTAGACAAATAACAAGTATACACCATCATTGTGGTCAGGAACCTACTAGTCAGCATTGTGCAAAGCCTGCCACTAATGGATAAGAAAGTAAACAAGCAATCTAGGGCATCTTTATCCAAATGTGATAGCAAGAAATATCTAGTTGGGCAAACAAAAGAAAGTTCATCCAACTTGAGCAGAAAAGGGATCAAGCTTTGGAATACCTTCTTGTATTGGAGCTCTGCAAACTCCCTAACCTCCTAAAGTGAAAGAAAAATACAAGGATCAATTCTGTAAGTTTCACATGAGTCTTGGCCATAGTACCATGGCAGTATTCCTTTCAAGCACCTCATACAAGATTTCATTGATAAGGGGCTTCTTGTAGAGGAAGTGATGCCTAAGGAAAACATTAGGACCTAAATTGAGCTTGTTATTGCGTTGTTTTCTATTTTTCCAATGCACTATAGGGACAATAGAGACCCTCTATAATGTCTTAAGCAATAAAGGTTGATTCTTCTTTCATATCTAAGCATCTTTGTATACTTGCATGTAATCTATTTCTTGGTGGTCAAACTTGTCTTATGATCACATACATTCTCTTCACTGCCCTTCATACTGAGGCATCTTTTTTCTAACTGGAACACTACCCATTGCATTCTAATACAAGTAAATGGCCACAAAAGGGTTTTCAACAAGAAAATTTTCAGAACTTTCAAATCCGAGAACAATCGATCCACAAGTCTTCACATCCAAGTATACATCATTTTTTCCAATTTTTGTGATATTTTCAAGAGCCTCAATTTTTCAAGCATTTGATACATGGATTTTCAAATTTCACACTTTGGTGCAGTCAAGTTTTTCAAATTTTGCACCTTGTGCACACAAGTTTTTCAATTTCACACTTCAGTGCATACAAGTTTTCCAAGTTTACATCTTAATGCCTACAAGTTTTTCTAATTTCGCACTCTATTGCGCACAAGCTTTCAAATGCATACAAGTTTTTCAACTTCACACTTCAGCGCTCTCAAGTTTTCCACTTCTATGCATTGGATCCCATTTTGCACTTTAGATGAATGCATGAGAATTAAATTTCCTAAGTTTTCAAAATGATTTCATGCTTTGGTATAATTTTTTGTGCTTTGGCACATGATTTCACACTTTGGTCATATTTTCAAGCATCTACACTTCGGTGCATATTTTCAGGCACGGCACACAAGCATACAAACACTTGTATGAGACCTACAAACATACAAGCACTTGTACTCATATGACACTCACAAGCATACAAGTACTTGCATTCATGTTTGACCCACAAGTATAGCACTCTACATTAGTACGAAAGCCACAAGCATACATTCATAAGAAAGCGACAAGCATACAAGCACTCATACATTCGTATGGGACCCACAAGCATACAAGAACTTGGACATTACAACCATACAAGCACTCACATTTAATGTGAGATTTCAAAATTTGATGAATATCTTTGCATTTCACTACACCTTTTTTGCGCTTCAGCACATACAAGTATCACAAGCATTTCAAGTTTGATAAACATTCCTTACAAGCTATCATACTGTATCTTGCAAGTACCTAATAATTCTATTATGTCTTCAAGGACAAGAAAATTTTAGCCAATGATTTGATGATCATCAAAAGATGATAATTTTGATAAGGTCATGTTACAAGCCATGAAGAGAGCTCAAGGAAACAGAAAGAATTGAAGTTTGGGAGAAGTCATTGACTTTGACCCACAGGAAAATAAGTGCTTACTAAGAATCAATCAAATGACAAAAGATTAAATTGACCCAAACAAAACATGCAAAATAAAAGTGAGCATTGAGAATGGGCTTGGGGTAAATATAGCCCTTACACTGGATCATCCCTTGAAAGTACAAGGTAGGCATAAAGTTGATTTGTGTCTGTTCTACAAAATTATGTGATCCATGAACATTTGTTTAGTTATGTCCTTCTAAAAAATTTGGTAAAAAATCATGCCTTTTACGGTAGAATGACTGGGTGCATGGGCAAAATAGTCATTTTTAGCTTGGACGGTTTAGGTGATCTGATCTAGGTGCTCAATGCTGACATAAAACATGCTTGTTTGATCCAAAATGATCTTTATTCTTGAAATTGGACATCTCTAGGTAAAGGGAAAAATAATCGTTGGGACTTCTGAATATTTTTTATGTTCGCAAATCCTAAGTTGATTCTCCAGATTTTTGGCGTGTCACCAGGAGATTGTCAATGGTGAGCACTTCATAACAATGGGATTCATACTTATCAATGAATGCATTTATATAACTTCATGAAAATCCTTTATTCTAGAGGGATCTACATGTTCCATATGCCATTGTGCTGCCTCCCCTTCTAATCTCCTTGGCAAACATAAAAAGAGAGCCTTGTCATTGTCTCAAAATTTGGCGCACTCGGCAAAGAAAACGCCCAGGTGCACATGTGGGTTCTCAGTTCTTTTGGACTTGCAGAACTTCCTAGAATGTCCTAAATCTTGGCATCAAAGCCCTCATAGAAGTCCTTGTTTGTATACAGCTGTTCGCCATTGGTCTGCATGTGGTGCATTGCCTTTTCCATTAGCTCATTTCAGGATTGTACGGTCTCAATTGATTTGCTGGAGCCTCCCTTGGTTGAAGTTGTCCTACTCCTGTTTCTGGATGATTCAGCGCCGTTCTTCCTCATCAGTTTTTCAAACATTTTTTACAACTGGGTGAAGGCTTTGGATTTATCTTTGTATCATTCTTTTCTATTTGATGTCGTTCATTGTACTATTGCTTAATCTCTTCTTTATTTTCCTCGACACTCTTTCTTGATCTGGTTTTAACGGCTATAGTGTCTTGTTATTGCCTGGGTCCTATGAAATAGATAGTTTTGAAAAATATGATTGTATGGATGTGGTGGGGTCTGGACAGACCAACAAGACAAAATAGAAGATGGCCAGACTTAGTGGGGGGACTGTGCCTAACAAGGTCGACATAGTAGAAGAGGTACTAACAATGATGGTATATTGGTTTGACCAAAATAGGTGAAAATAGACATCCTAAGACGTAAATTGATGGTGCAAGGTAGGACTGGGACTCCTGGACATTTTTGACAACAAAAGTAGGACGACTATCTAGAAATCCACGTTTAGTTTTGGAAAAGAAGTTTATGAAGGCACGAGACAAGATAAACATGGATCACATAGAATGCACGCATAGCACACCCTAGAAGACATGGCTCTGTGATGTATATTTGAAAGCTATCTTAGACTTCTAAGTTACATCCGATAAAGTTCATGATCAGCAGTAGTTCTATATCAAGTTATGCCTATATACCTGGATAAAATCGAATGTATGAGGCATAGACTCCTCCTTGGGTTTTATAATTTAGGATTACCAATTCTCCTTGGACCTCAGTGATATATGGGACTATTGTCTTAGTATGTGGTAAGGGGATGGCTAATATCAGCCTCCAGTGGGTTGGTCCAGCCGTTGAATCCCCAAAGCTATTGCATAATAGAAAAACCTAGAACATGATGACCAGGACTTATATAGGTTTAGGAAAAATTTGAAAACATAAATACATGTGCAAACTGAGGAATTTAATGTAGATCCTAAGATGGAGTTTTAAATTATTAGAAAGAAGCAAACATGGTTTGCAAAGAGATCTAAATTGAGAGAAGTTCCATTTGATATTAGATCTACATGTACATGCCAAATTCCTCTCAATTCTATGTGTTGGTGGAAGAAAGAAATACAAAACATATGAGGACACTTAGATGGCTATGTGCTGTGAACGACAATTAGAACTTGCTGATATGGATCTCTTAATCTAGTCAATTCTGAGATAGGTCCTATCACAGTTGATACTTTTGTTTACATGCAAATTTTGCAATTTTTCATATGACCATTTATATGAAGAAAGTATAAAGAAAATGTACTGACCTACTTATTTCTTGTTGAATATTGTGAGATAGGGCCTGACCTATCGGTACGAGATCTGACTACTCCTAGTGCCTGTATAGGGATAATCAGATCAAAGACTAGATTAAGTATTTCATCTTCCAAATTATGACTATCATCCTGATCCTAACGTGTCTTGAATTTGAAAAGAATGAGATTTTGGGAGATTTAGGTAGAATATCATAAATTAGAATGCATGAACTGAAGCAATATATATTTGGAACTCAGTGACAAAGTTCATGATTTGTATCATCATCGATCCATACAATTGTTTCTAGATCTAATATGAATGCAGGCATATTAGATCCAGACATAGTTGAGATCCGGTTTCTAAGATTTTCAGACATGGACTTAAAGAGATCTTTGATATGAGATCTGAAATGTTGAGATACAAATCTGTATTCACATTTTGATTTAGGAGAATCCAAATTTCATCATGATGATACAGTTTAGTAATTTAAATCCAAAGGTTTGAAATCAGGGTTTGCATTTGGGATGAGGTTGGGATCTAAATTGAACTAAAAATCCAAACTTGTAAGACTGAGATCTTGATCCAAATAACATATATATCCAAATCTAAAGTTCAAATTAGGATATAATCCTATAAGGCTTGAAATTATGATCCAAATTCTAAGATCTGAGATCCAGAGTTCTATATGCAATATCGATAATCCAATTGATATATTTGAAAAATATTATTAGATCTGAAATATCTAGGACTAGAAACCTATCAAAAATCAGAAATTTGCAGAAAATAGAAAGAGAAACATGTTGATGTAGTATATTTAGTTTGACTAAAATGCAATCAGATCAGCTTTTTATAATAAAAAAATAAGTTTGTATACACTGGGAACAAGAGAGAGGAGAGGGCTAGCCGTTGGAGGCTAGTTCAAACGACTAGAAATCTAGCCGTTGGGACTAGTCTCCCCTTTTGGTCCCCTTTGGCTAAAAACAGAAAAGGCAGGGTTAAAAGGGAAAAGATACAAAGTTAAAAGGGAAAAAGGAAAAGACATAAAGAAGGTGAAAAATTACTAAATATCCCAAGTATCTAAACCTATAACACACACACACACACACATATATATATATATAACATATATTAGATGACTAATATATGTAATGTACATACATATATGTATATGTATAGGTGAGATACATACATTCTAACACCTCTATGTTAATACTACTAAACTGAGGACATTTTTCTAATAGTTTTTTTTTTTCAATTAATCGTCCTTTTTCTTCTTGGTTAATTGATGTCATGTAACTTATTGGGTTCCCAACTTCTCAACTATAGGCTGTTGCAGTTTGATGGCATGTCACAATATGGGATGTAAGTGGCTACCTTTCATTAACAAATCCAAGTTTCTCAAAAGGGACTTGGTGCGTAGGTGTGGATGTTCTTTATTTTTCTTTACCATTAGAATCTACACTAAAAATTTCAAGTTTTAATGGTGCTTTGCATGAATGTTATTTTCTGGTTTTGGTCTTAATTGCTTATTGCATTTGTAATAAGTCGTTAAGCTATATTTTTTACATGGTTCTTTTAATTTTCTTCCCCTGTTTTGGTGTTAATAGCCATATCAGAGTGGATATACTGCAAATCTTCATCTTGGTCAGGAAGACACAAAGACATGCGAACTAGGAGCATGTAGTTCTGCATTACTCATCTTTTGGACGTTTAGGCAGTATGCCTACTCACTACCAACTAATGCTTTTGCTATAGGTATGCAACATAATTCTTTTATCAAATTTCTCCTTGCAACTAAATCCATGCTCATTTTTACTGTTTATGTTGTGAACATCTGTCTTAAGTTACTTATTCATGTCATTGTCCTTGTTTTCACGTTCATGGATATTGATGCTGTGCTTCAAAATATGATCTGATCATGGTCAATACATCTCTAACTGACAAGAGCAGGTATAAATCAATGAATTGGTATTTGGGATAGAACAACTTCCTGTTCACAATAGGTGCATGGTTAACTTTTTTGTTTCTTATTATCTTAGCAATAAGTGAACCCTCCTAGAAAATTTATTTTATGTTTGTGGTATTACAATTGAGCTTTGCTTACTTCTGTTCCAGAGTTACTCTTGCTATTATGGCTAATCTTGCATTTATGTTACTCTTGTTTGTGGTACTGCCAATCCTATGATGTCCAAGTTCCTCATTATTAAATAATGGTTAAAAAACGGGTCCTTGTATAAGCTCCCTAGCATGTCCAATGTCACCGTCTAATTTCCTAGTTTTTGAGTTTTACATATTTTTGGAGTTAGTATATCCTTTGGTGTAGTCAAATCAAGAAATTAGTTTATTGTTATGTGTTTGCTTCTTCAGGCCTTTATGGAACATAGCCATGTGTTCTATAGAGATCTACCAACTATCGATAACATGTTGAGGTTGCAGGCCTGCAACTTTTGCACAGGCTGCTAAACTTAACATGGGACCAGTAAAATTAGGATTATTTGCTGAACAATGAAGGAAACAGGAGAGAGTTTAATTTGAACCATCTGAGCTACCAACTCATCAATGTCCCAGTTCCATGCTAAATTTAATTTTTTGGACGTTTATGACTCTGAACCGCAACCACTGCAGCACTCAAACGAGCAGGAAGCATCCAATGTTAGATGGTGAAGACTGAAGACTGCAAATTATTATGCAAAATAAATTCCAAAGCTGAATACATACTGTCAAGTTGTGGCCGTTCAGTAGGGATGTTAATGGGTAAGGTTCCAAACACGGGTTTTGCCATTCAATCCTTACTTTCTTGCTGTTGCACAAGCATTTTATTCATCTAGTATAGT
Source organism: Nymphaea thermarum (assembly GCA_011799765.1). Taxonomy (NCBI): domain Eukaryota; kingdom Viridiplantae; phylum Streptophyta; class Magnoliopsida; order Nymphaeales; family Nymphaeaceae; genus Nymphaea; species Nymphaea thermarum. The sequence goes on from JAANDH010000905.1 coordinate 31,285, forward strand.
CATAGCTTTTTATTGGCCAACCTGTTTATTATTTCTATTCATGTGACATAACAGCGAACTAAGAAAACGTCATTCATTAAGCACCAGGAATCATATTCATTTATTTTCTGGTTTTTTTATTTTGTAACCTACTTGCTATAATTCTGTATTTCCTCAAACACACCTCTCTTGCGGAACACCTAACAGATGCTTTGTTCTGTTATAAACTCATCTACAGTTCATTCGGTTCTCAAATGATTGAATAAGAAAGACTGTTTCCTTCTTGTTCCGAGGGCATGGTCGGAGGCATTGTGTGATCCGGCCTTTGTTGACATGAGTCATGGTTTGACTGCCTTGGTTATAAAGTGAAGTTGCATTGCGGACTTAATTAAAATCTCAGTTTTATGCCTGTCTTTTTGTCAATATTGTCATAATTGCTGTAAATTGATGGGATGAGGATTCCGAAACTGATTTTTTTGGGGATGGAGTTAGTGACCTGGCCTTTGTTGGCATGAGTCATGGCTTGACCTCTCTCTCTCTCTCTAGATGGACATGATGAATGGAGCTGTAGACTATGTAGGCTGTTGTCTCTGATACAATCATGACGATAAAAAGCTCAAAATTGACATTTTTTTGTTGTGGATTTTTAGACAAAGTTCAACTCGATTGGGAAACCTCATTATTGGTAGTTGTAGTCTTCCAAGCAGAGCGCATAGGTTTTGTTTCTTTTATGAATGAAATGGCTTTAACAAGTCATTCCAGCAGCACTTGTTTTTAAAGCACTTAGAAAGCAATGGCTTTAACAAGTCATTCCAGCAGCACTTGTTTTTAAAGCACTTAGAAAGCTTGGACCCAGTTCAGCTCTTTTAATTAGGATGGTCCAGTTCGTGAGTAAAGAACAAAGCAGTAATGAATCAAATTGACTAAGAATAAAGAAAATGCACTTTAGTGCTTAAACTGCTCTTGTTAACATCATGTTAGTGCATGATATTTGTGTGTTCATGTTTTACAGCTTGGGTCTTTCTCTTTTTGTTCCTGACTTGACACAATTCTACACAGGAAACCATATATTTATATTTATATATATATATATATATATATATATATATATTTGTGTGTTCATGTTTGACAGCTTGGGTCTATCTCTTTTTGTTCCCTGACTTGACACAATTTTACACAGGAAACCATATATTTACATGGAGAATGTCAAAACATATGGCATTCGGAAAGATTTTATGAAATGGTAACATATTTGCATATATTTATATGATTAAATTTATGAAAAGCAATTTAAAATCTGAAAGTTAATGTAATAGAGTAAATTCCTCAAAATTGACTAAATTTCCAAAGCCTCACCTCATTGAAAACACTCAAACCAAAAGAAAAGAAAATGAAAGTAGACAATGATAATTCTTAAATTTGATTTTCTTTTAAGGAGAGAGAGAGAGAGACTTACACGATGCATTTCCTGTTCACAGCTCAACCTTTGGTGGGGACATCAAACATCTAGTCATTCTTGATATGGTCCTGCACTAATCAAGGAACTCAAGACTTTCTACTGTGCAGCGTCTCCTCCAACATGGCGGTAATATCATGTATGTACTTTCCTCCCTATGCTTATCTGTTTCCCTAATTCTGTCTACTGAACTCATGAGGAATCCAATTGGGCACTCATGTATACCTCTGTATTTTAGAATTTAGTTGAATATGCTTGTGGTATGGCAAGACTGCAGATGGGAGAATTTGTTTCCTATGTGTCACATGGGATAGATACATACAGCATCAGAGAGCCTTTGGTGTCTGTGTAGGGACCTGTCCATTTAATTTTCCTGCGATGGTTCCTCTTTGGGTATGGCTCTTTCTCTGTCTCTCTCATCTCTCTCTCTTTTCTAGCATATGCTGATGGAGTTTACTAAAATTCAATTTCCTATTTAACAAAGCCATAAAAAGATCCATTAAGATGTTTTATCGCTAGTCTTGGAGTGAATGGACCAATTGTAACTAGATAATGCTGTCCTGCTTTGAAGGATCATCAAGATTATTGACAGGAAGAAGAATATTTGCGAATTTTCTCAAGGGGAGTATATTGCAGTAGAAAATTTGGAGATAATATATGTATTACCACCTATTGTTGAAGATATATATCACTCTACATTTTGTTTGAAACTTGGATCAGTTTATAATGTTAACTTGCTTAAGTTTAGTTGGCTTCTGGAACCAAATGAAGTAATTTTGTTCCTTTTTCTTTTGTAGATTTGGGTGTATGGAGACAGCTTCCAGTTTATGCTGGTCGCAGTAGTCATTCCAAATGAAAAGCACACTAAGGAATGAAGAGAGCTTAACGGCCATGTGAATTCCTTTGGTGAATTATGTGTACTGCCTCAGTTGAAAAACCATATTCTTCTTGAGCTGAAGTCTGCTGCTGTCAAAAACAAAGTAATTAATGTTTTGTGCTTAGTATCGATACCCCAGTAAAACTTGAAATGTGTAGCACAGGCCAAACACAAGGTTCAGCAATTATATTGAAAACTACTCTTTCTTTCTCTCTCTCTAAGCTGGATGAGTAGCAGATTGTTTTTCTAATAAATTTTATGAGAAATTTTACCAGGTTCTTTTTGGCAGTTGAGGAATTTTGAGCAGATCAAGGGCATTATTGTGGAGGCTGCGCGCTTCAAGGCAGCAGGCTGTGAGCAACGCTTGTGAAATATATAGAGGCATCCCTAAACAACTCATTGGTGTAGCTACATTAAAATTAAGAGGTCATTTCTCATTTTGCAGTGTGCAAAGCCTGACTCTGGAATTGGTTTCCCTGTCCTGATTTTGATTTGGCCCTTGCCAGTGTAAAAGAAATGGCCTGTTGCTGTTGCATCTAGTGCTGGTCGCATGAAGGTGATGACGAAAATTGAAATTGTCTTCCTTTTAACCTGTATACTTTTTGAGCAAGTATTCTATCAGTGAGGATCGCTTAAGTCTTCATGGAAATAGATGTAATTAAAGTCATAAAGTTTCGTTTAGGGAGTGGACTTGTTTGAGAAGAAATCTTTGTACACCATGCTTGGAATTTAGATTAAGAATGATTCTTGGCTTAAATTATTTTAGATGATTCAGGTTGTGCCTAAACATTATAAGATTTTGAAGTCAAGGTAACCTTTTATGATATAGACATAACTAGCAGCTTGTATATATTACAATTTGGATATTAACTTATGTAAATTCTGATTATATTTGTGAGAGTTCATTGTATCATTAATTGTTAAAAAAAGGTTTAACGGTTCACCTATTAAATAAGTCATAAAGTGTCGTTTAGGGAGTGGACTTGTTTGAGAAGAAATCTTTGTACACCATGCTTGGAATTTAGATTAAGAATGATTCTTGGCTTAAATTATTTTAGATGATTCAGGTTGTGCCTAAACATTATAAGATTTTGAAGTCAAGGTAACCTTTTATGATATAGTCATAACTTGCAGCTTGTATATATTGCAATTTGGATATTAATTTATGTAAATTCTGATTATATTTGTGAGAGTTCATTGTATCTTTAATTGTTAAAAAAAGGTTTACGGTTCACCTATTAAATAAGCAGTTTTTGTTGTGAAAAATGGAAGGACCTATAGCGGTGACAGCAACCACTACTAAAGATGCCGTTCCCACCGCTATAGGTTATATTGGCAACAACTTCCATATTTGCCAATAATGTGGGAATTTTCGCCAATAACATTATTGACAATGGCTGACAACCCTAAGGAATGGTCTTTTTCAGCGCCAAAAAGGGAAAGGGCCACTTGGATTATCCCCTAAGGGTGAGTCATTGCCAATAACGTTATTGCCAACGGCTTTGTGGCTATTGGCGAGGGCAAGAGGTGTTGCCAATAGTAATGTTTGTTGTGGACTCCCTCATCGTTGATAATCTGTACAAGGGGAGTAGGAAGTCAAAGATAATAAGTTATCCCATATCAAGAGCTAGCAAGACATCACAACAAGAATTTTGAAGAATTCTAGATTTTTCATGTCAGAAGGAAATGTAATCAAATTGCTAACAGTTTAGCCAGTCTATGTGCTACCGTAGCATTAAAGGTAGAGAATCTTGCATATCATTTGAGATAGGAAGGTTGGAGCAGTTTGCCTTCCATGTTATAGAACACATTGGCCACATCCAAGACAATAACATAGCATGGTTCCAAGACATTAAGAGTTACTTTGAGATGAGAGAATTCCCAACTAACGTGACTAAGGAGGAAACAACTGCCAGCCTGTTACTTCATCTTAGCTGGAATTCTCTATAAAAGAGGCTTTAGATTGGGGCATGCCTGTTGACTAAGCACTCAGAGTTGTTAAAGAAATCATGACTGCATTTTCAGAGGTCATATTGGCTATTAGGCAATGGTAAAGCAGATTCTTAGAAATGGATATTACTGAAAGATGCTACAAAAAGATTGTCATGATTATGTAAAGAGATGAATAAAGCATCAGATTCATGCTGTGCAATTTATTCTCCAGCCGCGTATCTTCATTCTATGTTGTCATAGTGGCTATTTTCCAGCTCGGTGTTTGATATAGTTGGCCAAATCAACCTGTCAGTTTCAAATGATCATAAGTACTTTTTGGCTGCAACAAATTGCTTTACCAAGTGGGCGATGGTTGTCACTCTTTGCATTGTGGAAGGAAAGCATGTGGTCTCTTTTATACATGAAAACATTCTTTATCATTTTTGGATTCCTCATGATATCTTATGTGATAATAGAAGCCATTTCAAGAATGAATGAATGAGAAATTTCTGTGCCAAGTTCCACATAAAACATCACTTCTTAGCCCCTTACTACCTTCAAGGCAATGGACAAGTAGAAACCACAAACAAAATTCACATTTGCATCTTGGGAAGAATAATCGAGATGGGTAGAGATTGACATGAAAAGATCTATAGTGCATTCCAGGCCCATCACACCACTATCTGGACCCCAACTAATGCTACACCATCATAGTTAGTATATGGCATAGATGTAGTTTTACCATTGCACATCCAAAATCCAGCCCTCAAGCTTGCAGCATTAATAGAATCACCCCTTGATCACTACCAACAACAAAGGCTGACACAACTTGACATGCTAGATGAAGGAAGGATGAAAGCAGCCGAACATGCGGAGTCATATCATCAGCATGTGGCTCGTCACTTTTCCAAGTTCATAACTAAAAGAAAGTTCAAAGTGAATGACTTGGTCATCAGGTCAAATATTCCCTTAGCACAAGTCCCCTATCAAATGAACCCTTCATGAAAAGGTTCTTATGTGGTCAAGGTGGTCCTTCCAAGGAACTCTGTATAGGCCGATTGATGTTGACAAGGTATAATTCCAAGACCCTATAAATGTTTTGCATATCAAGAAATTCTACCGATGAACTATTCTTGTACTTTGAATTATAAACATCAATAAAATCTTGGATTTCATCAAATTTTATCTTCACTACATGGTGGCCAAATCTATTAACATTTTGATATCTTGCCTTATATTCAGGCATCATCAATTTGATTGCCACTCTGGCATCTTTAGAGGTAGAAGGGCTAGAAACCCACACCATGATGTTTAGATCCATAAGATCATTCATCTTCGAAATGTTTTCTTAAAAGGTTTTCAAAAAGGGGTAACCTCATCAAATAGGATTTTTCCACTTTGGTTCAACCCAAAAAATTAAGGCCTAAATAAAGGGTGTTTCAATGTGAGCCAATCATTATCTTTTAACATTTCCTTAAAGTGGGGCAACAACACCATTTCCTATCTTAGTGTAGAATTTCTCAAGTCATTTGACTAGTCTTCAGAACCATTTTTCAAGAACTGCACTCAAATGTTCAACTATCTGTGACAGCGGCATCCCACCATCTCAAACCACTTTCAAAGGTTAACTTATGAGAATGACATCCTAGTCAGTCAGTATAATCGATTAGGAGATCAAACCTCTCATATACTTTCAACAAGTTTCAACCTACAAGTTCAAGTAAAGTAATGTGAGATGTCAAAGTGAGCCTTTAACTCTTCAAATGTTGTCTTGCTTTCAAAACAAAACATTTTTATTCACAAGGGAACCCCTTTCATTCTACCTTTGGTATTCATTAAAGGGGTGGTTGATATACCCAGAATCATGGAATTTTAGAATGCAAATGCTCATTTTTGAAGAAATTGGAATTATTAAACAAACGAGGTGTTTTGTTTTTGGAATTAGGAAACTTAAACATGGAAATATGAGTTCATTTCAGTTTGAGGAGCAATAATAATTTTGGGATTTTCATTCTTGAACCAAAATTCCAAACCATCAAACTCCCCCTAAGGAAAATAAAGAGTTTTGATCTCTCACTATCAGTTGATAGAAGTAGAAACTTGAAAGATCTTGGGTTAACATATAGAGGAGAAATTCTATGATGTTGAGGTCACTAATCAAGAGGTGTTATTGGCATTGAAAATTAATCACTTACTGGGGTTGACAAAGGAAATGTTATGAGAGAAAATCCTAACATCCTGTAAAATCTTGGTAGGTAGCGAAATGAGTGCTGAGTGATGGGCCTGAGGCAAGTAATTTGTGTTTCTCTGAGCCAGTACTCTAGAGTACCAGATAGGTGTAAAATTTGATTTGAATCTACTATTTGAAGTTACGGGACTCATAAACATTTGTCTAGTAATGTTTTGTCTTTTATGAACTTCTGAGTTCAAGCAAGTAAGTCCAGGAGGTGTTCTATACCTAGTACCCTAAGGCCAACTAACCTAGGAGTTACTAACATGAAATCATACTACATGGGTTCAGTATTGAGCTCGATAGATATGACATTGCACATGATAGCTTATGAGGTAGTGAGGCATTTCCCTCACAATTGAAAGTCACATTGATAGAAGAAGAAAAGCTGAAAAGAAAGAGACAAAAGACCAACCAAAAGAAAAAAAAAATGTGTTCGAAGATATGAAAGACCAATAGGCTAAATTCTAAAAAACATGGAACTCAAAGTTCTTTGTAGGTGAATGATTCCAAGCTCATATTTTCTCCTTGTGCATGGTTTTATATGAGGTTGAGAAGGAAAACTCAATGATACATTCAAGAGACTGAGAGAATTTTTTCCCAAAGACTTGATAGCGATGATAAGAAACCAACCCTGATTACTAAATAATTAACATTGGTAGAAGGAAGTTATGTCTCCCTCACATCTCAAAGCTCTAAAAGCTAGAAAGTAGAAGTTGAAATGATCATGAGAAAAATCTTGATGTTCCATATTATTCTTAACCTTTCTCTAGGTTGAGTTGTCAAAAGTAGAATCTCCTTCGGTTGGGTGTGTTGAACTAAAGTCCTCAATTGTCTCACATCTAGGTTGGGAAGTGTTGAACTAGAAATGTCCCTTCTCTATTTTCTGGTTGTAGAACCTAGAGAGCTTTTTAGTATCCTTTGGTAGGTGTCTTAAACCAAGAATTCTTAGGCTTGGTGTGTAGAAATGTGAACACACCAAATTTTTACAAGTCTGAATGACCATTTTACTCTTCATTATGAGATTTTGAAATTGATTTTTAGAAATCAGATTTCAAGAAAATGTGTCATCACAAAACCAAACAAACACATTTTATGTTAGTATTGAACACCTATACCTGGATCACCTAGCACTACTGCTCAATTAATGATTTTCCCCCACTTTCTATCAACTTGACCCTAAAATTGAGCATTTTCACCAAAATGCATAGAATTGCCTAACATTTGAGTAGTTAGGCCATTTTTGAGCTCGTCTCATTAGAGTTTGCTTGCTAGAGTTTTTTGAGCTTCGAACTAGCTCATTTTAACCTGATCTGCTGATTGGGATGATGCACATGCTAATTTTGGATTACAAAAACCATGTCATGACAAACCAAGCCAATCATAAGGTCTCCTGAGTTCCCACTGAGTTTTTTTTTTAGTTACTTTCAGTTCCAAAATCTTGATTTGAGTTCTAAAGCTTTGTCTTTAAATCAAAATGACATGGACTCACCAGCTTTAGCAGGTCTCAATCTAGAGGATGTTAGCTTGTGTAGAGCTAGGATTATATTTTTTGAGTCCAACCTGAGTATTTGAGACTTCAATTTCAGTTCTAGTCTAAGCTTAATTTCCATTTTATAGACTCATAAGGGTTGTCCAATTCTGGACATCCACTTTCAGTATAGCTGAATCTTCTGAGCAGCATTTTGATCAATTCGGAAATTAATTTCTCAATTTCTTCACATGGTTATGATCAACAACTCTTGAAGAAAGTATTTCTAGCCCCCGATCGAACGGAAATGGCTCAGATCAAAAGCTCTCATTTTACACTTGCCCAACCTTCAAAAGAGGGCCATTTTAGAAATTGAATGTTTTGAGTTTTAAAGAGAAACAAGGATCATTTGTTCACCAAATTTTACAAGATGCCTTAGTTTTATTCTACACACTTTCCAAAGTGGTAAGCTTCCCCACAAGACCCACTAGTTCTGATTTTCATGCTATGAGCATTTTTTATCTTTTGCCATTATGGATAATTTTCATAAAACCTAACTTAGGAGTTACATGAACCTAAGTTCGCATTTCATACAAGTTTACATAAACTCAATAGGTCGAGCTTTGGTTGAATCTGTTTTCAAATTTCAACTGAACTAAGTTTCCAAAACTAGCATTTAGAGGAAACCAGTATGTCCTAGGCCCAGCCTAGGTCTGAACCCCGTTTTTCAAACTGAATTGAGCTCAAGTCTAATACAAGTGATTGAGATTGAACACACCTAGCCCAAATTGAGCCAGGTCTCGATTCACCCCATTTCCAGATCTCATATCCAGATTTTATATTTATATTTCATATCCAAATTCCATATCCAGATCTCATATCCAAATTTTAGATCTGTGATCTATTTTTATAAATCCAAATCCATTACTTCAAACTTTAGATTTCATTATTAGATCTTGATCCAGATTTTCATACCATATCTAGATCCAGATCATGAACTAGTTCTAGATCCTAGTATCAAATCCATATCTAGGATCCACATGTGAGCTTAATGCACATTATATTAACATAATGCGTTGTCAATTTCGCACTATGTGCTTAATGTCAATTCATATGAAACGACATGGATTGTGCGAAGTCTTTGCTGAGCAAGCCGACACAAACATAATCTGAATTGGTATCCACATGTGGTCAGAATGAACATTTTTTCCTCATATGTCTACTTTAATATATGCTTTACGGTGTGTTTTCTCCACTCTATGTTCATGCATCATTTGTTCCCCATGTTTAGTGTCAATCTGAATCTTTTGTCATGAATCAGACAACACTTCTCTGTGCATGGCGTTGCTTTTCACAAAATATAATTCAGGTCTCAATTGAGAGCGCATCGAAAACTTTTCCAATTGAAAATTCATTTTAACCTAAGTTTTGTGTCTTTAGAGAGGAAAGAGAGGACTGAAGTGTAGCCTAAGATCGACCCAACTCTCCCACTATAAAAAGGGTTGGCCCACCTCTCTCTCCATGATTTATTCTTGAGCTGCTTAAGAGTCCAAAGCTTTGGAAAAAGTTTCAAAGAGGTGCTCACAAAGCATGGCTCTTTTCAAGTTAAAATTTAAAAATGTTTTGTCTAAGCCTTGAGTTCGAGCTGCATTAGCATTCAACCAAGACCAAACTAGGTTCAATGCAGGGGTCTGGGAGTGGGCTTGGTTAGGTGTCCAGGTTTTAATTTTTTCTTTCATCTTCTTTCTTTTCCTATTTGCAATTTAATATTTTTTTCTTTTCTTTTATTAGTAGCATGTTTTTGTTTTTTTGTTTTTTTTTTGCTTTCTGCATTATTAGTTTAGTTGATTTCTTGTTTAGCTCCTAGTTTTTTTTTATTTGCTCTAGTAATATAGTATGTTAGATTTTTTGTTTTCTTAGGGTAAATTTTAAATTAATGTCCTAAGGTCGTAGGGGACAGGAATGCCCTTCTCGTCCCTATCTCTCTATAATTTCTACTCTCTATTTGGTTTATTTGAATCATACATATGGTTTCTAATTTCAATGTTTAATTCATCACACGTAGCACAAGATCTTAAACATACACATTATTCATCTCTCACCCACGTGCACCCCTGCAATAGCATGTCTTGTGGCATTAGCCCTAGCAAGTGAACACTTAGACTCAATCCAGTCTTCACACTACACCAATTTCCAAAACATAGTTCTCTTCAAATGTTTTCAAGACCAAACTTTTTGAAAAGAATTTCAAAAACCCTAGATCATGTAGACGAAGAGTCTAATCCTACATCAGTTCTCTAAGATCTAACCCCGACTGATCTTAGAGCCCACTACTCAAAACCCTAAAACCTAGAGCTAGGACCAAGCTGACTTCTACAAGATTTCAAAATGAATTCAACATGAAATCCAAGTTATAAAACATGCCATTCTGACCTGGCCAAATTAGGTTCAAAATCCGACCTACCCTTAAGCTATTCAGATATTTAAGTTTGGATCATGTACTTTAGATATCAATTCCAGATTACAACATTTAAAATCTCTATGACAGCTCCCATTTCAAACTTAGAATAATACTTTGATGAAAATATGAAGAACTAAATTAGGGTCGTTTGAATCATGATCACCATTTTATGGATTTGGATCAAATTTCCCTAGAAATAGGTTCATATCTCTTATTTGAGACCCAATATCGACTGGATTCCAAGAAGTAAACATTATCTAGCTTTAGCATGCATCATTTAGATATATTTCATCAATTTGCATGGATCTATAATGAACTAGACATGAACATACATCAAAATAATTTCTCCTTGTCCATATGTCTCACTCTAAGATCCAAATTAGATTTTAAAACTTGCAACATTTTAAAATCAGCGCATGTTTACTTTTTTAGGATTTTGAATAAATTTAGACTTAAAGATTGAAACATTTAGTGAAGTTTTTGGTCTGATTACCCTTTGTAAAGGTGCCAAGAACAGTCAAACCTCATACTGACAGTTCAGGTCCCATTTTTTTTTTATTCCTACATATGAAAAATAGAGGTAAGTACATGTAAATTATATCTCTCATTTATACAGTGTGCATGTAAGGTAAAAAATTGACCCAAATAAAACATGCAAAATAAAAGTGAGCATTGAGAATGGGCTTGGGGTAAATATAGCCCTTCCACTGGATCATCCCTTGAAAGTACAAGGTTGGCATAAAGTTGATTTGTGTCTGTTCTGCAAAATTATGTGATCCATGAACATTTGTCTAGTTATGTCTTAAAAACCTTTTGAGCTAGGCATGTAAGTCTGAGGTGTGTTCTATACTCGGAACCCTAAGGCCAACTGGTCTAGGAGCTATTGACACAAAACTCATTATAAAGGTTCAATAGAAGGCCAGATAGATATGACATTGTACATGAACATCAAAGCTATGGAGCCTCGTAGTAGCTTATGTTGTGATGAGGTATTTCTCCTATAGGTAAAGGTTGGCCCAAAAAAATAAAAAAAGCAACAACAAGAATAAAAAAAAGCAAAAAGCATCCAAATTCAAGAAAGAATTCAAAAGCAAGCAAATGTATGCCTGGAAAGCCAAGGCGATCAAGTCAAGAGAAAAAAAAACTTCAATGATAAAGAGTAATTTTGTTGCTATTAAAAAAGGGGTCAAGACAGTGACAATTCTCATACTAAGAAACCTTATGACATGGAGTGTAGCTCTTTTCGACTTATCATTTGGAAATGAAATAACAATGGTTTTAGATGATCTTCTTAACATTGTCTAAAAGATTTTGTCCTTGCAGTGAATGAAATCATACAAATCCTTAGATTTTCATGCCTTGGCACACACAAGCATAAAACACATGCACACCAATGCATGAATCTTCGTGCCTTAGTGCATACAAACATAACATAGCCGACCATTTCTGAAGTTTGACTTACCATTCATCATTAACCTGGCTGACATTTATGTGGGAATATTCGAAGATGTGAATTCTTTGTATTTTGAATTTGAGAAGCATTTTAAGCCTCTTAATTAAGACTTCATTGTCAGATCAGATTGTTGCAAGAGAAATTTAGTTTGAGGGAATAGGGAATCATTTCATTTTCTGGCATAACAAAAAAATACTCCAATACATGCTCCTATTCTGCTTCTGGACCCATCAAAATATATGTTCCATGATGGAGCTGGTTCTGTAAACATGGTTTGTTCATTTGGGAAGTCATCATTTGATTTGATATCTTCCAATAGGAAGAAGTATGCCAACTAATATGAGATGGCTTGTCCATTCATTGATGTGAATGACACATATTCCAAATCATACTGCATCAATAAAACTTTCAACTTTGCTATCCACCCATTTAGATATGGTTGTTTATAGATGTATTTAAGTGAATTCAACTTGGATAAAATTTTGACTTCGCATGGCAATGTATAGTGTATCAAATTTTGACACATCTAGACTAATGCCAAATAAGTATTTTCCATGTGGAAGTAATTTTTCTCATATTGCACAAATGTCTTGCTGACATAATAAATAGCTTACTCTATTCTACTTCCTTCTTCATATTATGATAGAAACCACCATAGGCTGAGTAGTTGACTATGATATAGAGCAGTAATGGTTTTTCAAAACTGAGGGTTTTAGTATTGGTGGATCAAGAAGGTTTTTTTTAATCATTTCAAAAGCTATTTAGAATTATTGGTCTCATTTGAATTTTACACTTTTTCTTAAGAGCTGATTGAGTAGTTCACTTCCCATGATCAAGTTGGGTATGAATCTTCTCAATGACTGAATTTGGCCTTGCAGACAGTGTAGCTCTTTCAAATTGGTTGGTAAAAGCATTTCTACAGTTTTCATTGCTTTGGTTGGATCCATTTCCATCCCTTTTTTGCTGACCATGGACCCCAATAGCTTGGGAGATTCTACTCCAAAAACACACTTCTATGGATTTAGTTTGAATTTGTATTGTAGAAGTTTGTCAAATACTTAAAATATAAAATCAATGTGGTTTTTTTTTGTCATTAACTTGATTAGTAGATCATCAACATATGCATCCATGATGCCATACATCTTATCATAAAATATGGTCTTCTATGTTACCAATTATTCTTTAAACCAAAAAGTGTTACCATATAGCAGAAGGCACCCTAATGGGTTGTGAATGATGTTTAAGGTTGATCTTGGGCAGTCAGCTTGATCTGGTTATATCAAGATTATCCATCCATGAAAAAAAAACATTGTGTGACCTACTATGCTATCTACCAACAAATCAATGTTTGGTAATGGATAGTCATCCTTGGCTTTGTTCGAATCTCAAAAATCGATGCAAAGATGAATCTTGTCATTTTTCTTGGGAACTAGCATAATGTTTGCTAACCATTCAGTGTAATCAATTGTCAAATAAATCTTGCTTTCAATAGGTTGTGTAGACCTTCTTTGACTTGGCCTTCGAGTGAGGGTCTAATTTCCTAAGTTTTTACTTGATTGGTTTGCATTCTAGCTTCAACGGCAACTGAAGCTTTACCAGCTTGAAGAATTTTTTTGAGGAATTCAATTAACTCTCCCCTTTCCTCTGTAAAGAGAATGGTTCTAACTTGTAGTGTCTTTGGATTTTTTTTATGTGCTAATGTTAATTTCTTCTATCAGGTCATCAACCTTTTTCCATGTAGGAGAACTTTGGACATTCTATCTCTGTAAGCTTTGGATTCACTTTTGCTAGTAATTTTGATTGTTGATCTTCATATGCCATTTTGAAGACAAAGTAGGATGGTTACACTTTGATTCAAACATGAATCAAATAAAATTTTACTCATGGAAATGTTATCATTATATATTGATGATATTGCAAAATGTGACACTGGGTCAACAAAGAGTACAATAATTTTTCTTGAAAAAACAAAAGGGACAAATGGAAATTTGATGCTAATTTTAGATTCACGGAGGCCATCCACCCATGGTAGTCCCCTTGATGAATGGCAACCCCTTTGTTTTGTCACCATTATTGGTTCTCGAATTTCATTTGCATTTTTGCCAGTGGAAGGTGGCATGAATGGGAAAAATGGCTGATATCGTTACGCTGGAGGAGATTGACTAGTACATGAGTGATGGTGGTGTCTAATGTCTTGATTAAGATGTGGAAAGTGGCATTATGCATAGCACCTCCATTGGGTAGATCCCAGTTTGTGAAGAATATGAGATTGTTTTGGTACAATCAACATACCCATTTGTCACCTATATTTGGGTTGAATTCTTCTTTCTTCAAAGTGATGGGAGAATTAAGCCAGTTGAATAGTCATTGCAGAGGTTCGGATTTGATACCTTATCCAATGATAAATACCTGCTATAGGGAAAGTAGAACTGGTTGGGGGTGCTTCACTGTGGTTTGTTGTTTTCTTATCTCTTTTGGCCCGTAGCCCAAAAAAATGTATAGAAGTTTTCTTCTTCTTTTTGTTGGTTATCATGAGTTAATGCTTAATTGGAATTTGGTCAAGAAGTATACCATACCATTTATTTGCAATGCTTGAGAAATGTGTTGGCAATTATATCTGGTTGACTAGGAACTACCTTGATCAACTCCTTGTCCACTACTTCTTGGATTACATTTTTTAGCACCAAAAAGTCCTCAACATCATGTCTTGGGGACCGACGAAATTTGCAAAATTGGTTTTTGTCTCTTCCCATGATAAGAGGATTGGAAACTTTTGGAAAAGATAATGGACCTCTCCTCATCAACCCATTCATGAGCTCTTCGTAGATATCTTCCAATGTTGTGAACTTTCTATCATAGCTCCTACATAGATGTTTGTTCTTGTAGTTGACATTGTTGCTAATGCTGACTCCAGCCTTGTTTGGGATCTTGTTCTTTTGCATAATCAGTCTTTTCTTTATTTTTTAACACTGCATTGGCAATGACTGGGAGTGTACTAAGTCTTGTTCTCATTGGCTTCTTCATTAAGTTTTGTAGGTATCACTGCATCAAATGCCCCATTTTCAATGCCAACTTTGATATGTTTTGCCTTTTCTATTAAGTCAATGAATCAGTTAATTGATGTGTTTGAATCAAGCTTCTCAGATATTGGGAAAGATTTTTGGTAATTAGTCCTAGTGCATGGGACTAAGAGATTGGATCACTAACCTTCATCTCTGGATAGAATCTTTTGAGATTGTATAGGGTAGTGATTATTGGAGCAGTTTCCACATTTTGGATGAACCGCTCAATGAACAGATTGATCAACTTGTCAAAATTTCTTATTTCACCAGATTGACAAGTTCTCAATACCATTGCACTGCTATGCCTTCTATATTTCTTGGGTCGATGATTGTTTTAGAACTTATAACATTCAGCGAAAAACATGGCCAAATGGGATTTGGGAACTTCTTGAGCATCGAATTTGATGAATTTTTTCAGTAGGTTCTTGATGTAATTGTCATTTTTGAAGTTTTCATAGAAGACTTTACAAGTGAAGCTTCTCTTGTTTTTGTTGAACAATATTTAGCTTTTTCTCAACTTTTTGTAGCTTGACTTTTAGAGATTCTCCCTTTTTCTTCACTATGTGTTTCTATAGCAGTGTCATTAGAAGTTTCTCTATCATTGGATTAACATTTTTTGTTCTTCTTCCTTTTTGTTTTCTTGTCAATTTTTATCTGTTTCTTGTTAAATTTTAGCATAAACTTGTGACATCTTTTGTATTCATCTTGATCCATTTAGAAGTTTTTATAGCAGTACTATAACTTGAAGATGATTTTTCATTTTGTCAAGATTGGGTTGTTGTTCAGATTCCATCTCTACTCCTTTTCTTCTCTAGTTCTTGGTTTCCACCCCTAAACTAGATGTTCATCTCATTTGGAAAAGGTAAGGGGTTAGGATATTTGAAGAATGATCTGATGATAGATATTATTGAAGATAGACAAAATGCTTGATTCAACATTGAGTAATAGGAATGAGGCAACATTATTTGATGACTCAATTCATTATAATATTTTGGCTAGACTATGACATCTAGCTAAGAAGAATAGACAGGCTGATGTCTCTCTATCATTTGACATAGTCAAAACCGATGGCTGAACCAATGACAAGATAGATTTGGACAAATGGTCCCCATTATTGTTGGGATATATGTCCCATACCACTTTGGAGTATCCAGCTCGTGCTCATTATGGCTCCCTCTAATTGCTTAGAAAACTGATGAATACATTGGTCTAGATGCATTCTACCATGAAATATGGTCCAAGAAGTGGGCAACCATTGTCTAGGTTGTAGGCTAACTTAATTTGATGACTTCTCTGTCAAAAAAAGTCCCAAACAATATTTTCTTCATCAATTTGTTTCATCTTTCTTCGGTAATGCTCCACATTAAACAATCTTCTATCAAAATTCTGAAAATGGCTGAATTGTGGCCCACGTGTTTGTAGAACCAAGATTGTAGGGCGAACACACATCCTTCTTTATAGTTTGCATCTCTAATTGGAAAGCTTGAGAGTCATTGATGTGCCCCCATGAATAAAGTGAACAATTTGAAAGTCCATATCTTATTCCTTGTTGTGAAATAAGATGAGACTAACATGTGTAGGTCATAATTGAATTCATGTCCTTATCTATGCCACTGCTGGAGAGTGTCATTGGATCAACATACTGAGAAAGCTCTTTGCTGAGACTCTTTAGCTGAATGTATTGATGTTCATCATGTTATAGAGGTAGCCAACTCTTTTTTCTAGGGAGTTTTTGAATCACCTCTATCACTTTGTCTTGTTCTTGATGATGAGAATTTGACTTTCAATCAGTCCTTTAGGATCAACTTCAGGATCAATAAGTCCCATAATGTTGGAAAATTCATTCACGATGATGGTCATTTCAACCCATGGAAACCAATATGGGTTAGTTCTTGGATTCCATCTTTCAACAACTGCATACATTAGACTGTCGTTGATAGGTTGGACTACCAAACTAACAGATTCTTCGAGACTGCCATCCTTCAAGTGATACAGAAACATACATCAAATGATAGGATAGCATGATAGATATCATTGGGGTAGGTAGACGCCCATTTGTATGCCACAAAGTCTTCACTGAAGATGATGTGGTTATAGGGGAAAAATATTGTTCAAGTCTAAAAAGTCCATCTGGACACAAGAAGGAAGATTTAGTTCATTTGGATTGACATTGATTGACCCAATAGACACTTGAAATGAGTTTGACATTAGGATTATACTTATCCATTTCATGCATTCATTCAAGAAATGACTTGAAGTTAGTAGAGAGTTGATAGTAATACACATCCTAAGAGACTTGCCTATATGTATTATTTTTGAAAAATAGTCTTTGAATCTTGTAGATTCAAAATTGTTGGTATACCAAGATTGTGGTATTTGTTTTACTAGGTCCATTTATGGTTTGAAGGCTATTCATTTCACCTTGTTTACCCATTGATATACCAAGGACTATTTTCCATTTTGGTACTAATCAGAGACTTTTCAGCCCAATTGAGTGGTCCAGTTGTAAAATTATATCTTATACTATGTCCCAAAAATAGCTTGGCAATGTGATTGACTAGGACTTAACAGGTAGATGGATTGTTTTCAAAAATTGAGTGCAGAAATAGATGACTCTATTAAATACACTTCTAAGAGATATATTTGAAAGGTTTAACAAGGACACATTGGTCTCATAAAAATCTTAAATTGAGGAAGAGTAGGATTAACTCTAGGACTAAAGGAAAGATGATTTCCCCTCAGTTTTTCCTAAACACACTCAAATATGCATGATGCAAGTAGGCATGGTCATGAAGGGTTTTTATGACATTGATGTCTGCATTTTAGGAAATGACTTGAACTTGAAAAATTCATATGAATACTGAGGGGTCCCACCATGATTGCCATCTGTTCGCACTTATTCTGCGAACAAGGATTACACGAAGCAGAAAAAGATAGTATTGTTTTGGTTTGGAAGATGAGAAAAGGGGATCCACCTATTGGTATGAGGTCCAACCATTTCACCACCTTTAATATGGGCAATCGGACCAAGGTCTAACCATTTTCAAATTGTACAAGTCGTTTGATTGATGGTGTTCCTATATGATTGTGCAAGAATTGAATTGGATTTGATTTTGAAGTTTATTTTCAACTTGATTGGAAATTTGGAATTCGATTTTAATAATCAGAAACTTGAAGTTGTTTGCAAAATTGATTGAAGTTCTGAACTTGATCAGAATTCTTTTGAATTTCAGTAATTTTGAAGATTAGGCTATTGCTTTAATTTCAGAATTAGAAATCAATTTGGAGAGTAGGTGAATGTTTAGATTCTAAACCGATTTGAAATGGACTTTGGAACTTCTAAATTTGGAAGACTCAAATTTTGAGAAGTTGATATGAAATTTTCATTTGAAAACATTAAGTTTTTGAAATCACTTTGTGATTCAATTGAGCATTTGTCGCTTTGAGATAAGCATGGGATCAAATATTTGTTGCAATATCACTTGGTCATGGTGGCAACTTTGAATTGGTTTACCTATATATAGGTGATTAGTGAATTATATGCTTGCATAGTTGGTGAATATGTGCTTTGTGAAAGCAAACATCATGTTTTGAAATTCACACTTAACCCTCCCATCTCTCAATGCATGGTAATTTTGATTTCATTCATGAAAACATAGGCTGTTTTGGAAAATTAGAATGCCGGATAGATCCTAGACTCAATCCTAATATTGGAACCAAGAATGTGCTTTAGCATATAATCCGTAGGCTTGACGAAATTTTGGACATCAAAGTCGTTGAGTCTTTTGGATTTTTGAAATCTTCGATTCAAAAAACGAATTGTAGAGTTGTAACTCTTTGGATTGACTTGAATCAAAGTCTTGATGATGATTTTGAAAAATCCAACCAGTTTGGTGAGCTTTTGCTTGTCGGTTGGGAATTTGATTTCAGCTTATTTAAGCCAAAATATTAATGGGATTTTGGTTAAAATCAACTTGATTTGCACAAAATTGGTATTACTCAAAGTCAGATCTGAGGATTTTGAAAATCTTGGAATGCTTAGGGATTATTCCTAAGTGATTGGCAGGTTAATTGAAACTCTCTTTTGAGTTTGTAAAAATACATATTTGATTGTTTGAAATCTAGATTTTTATGATTTTGAAACTTTGGAAGAGATAAATTGATTTGTCTTATAATTGATCTTTTGGAAACCTGTTTTGAAGGAACCTGGTTCCTTGGCAAACTGGATGAATTTGGACAGCCTTATCTCTCTCTCTCTCTCTCTCTATATATATATATATATATATATATATATATATATATATATATATATATATATATATATATATATATATATATATGTATACAGATATAGATATATATATTATTTAGTAAGCTGATTTTAAAATTTGTGAAAATTTCAGGAATATATATATATTGAACAAATAATAGCTTTAAACAAGCCCATTATGAATGATTTAGCCACTTGCAAGGTGGACTACGCTCCTTGTTTGATCGATTCTGACCCTTGAAGGGCAGAAATTGATGGAAGGGGGCCTTGCACCCCCCCCCCCCCTTTCAGATTTTAAAAATTTAAAAATTTATATGTAAATCTAAAAAAAATTCGTTTAATATATATATAAAATTTGAAAATTTCTTTTTCAGCCCTTGATACTCTGCGACAAAAAATTCCTGGCTCTGCCCCTGCCTGAAATATGAAGGAAAAGTATCAACATCACATGATCGAGCCCTTGTTATTCTGCGACAAAAAAAAAAAATTCTATTTCAGCCCTTGCACTTGGCAAGGCTGGACGCTGGTTGCAGCGGTATATGCTGAAGATTGGAGGAGGAAGAAAGTTCCTTTGCTTCAGAAGGCAGTAGGTTGTTGAGTTGCGTCTGCTGAGGAGAGACGTGGTTAGTTGGAGGAGCAATTACTAGGGATGGCAGCAGGGGTAAGTTGCTGAAGCAAGTTAAAGGAGATGGTCTTTGAGCTAAGTGTCCAAGCTATGAAGGAGGTCACGGTGCTGGGTGTCCAAGGGAGCTGTTGAAGAAGAAAACCCCTACTGCAAAGGATCCATGGTTGAACTTGGAGTAGCTGAAGGACTTGGAGCAGAGGACGTTGAGTTCTGCTTGATGTGTTACTGAGGAACCTTGTTACACCGAACTGAAGAGACACTGTTGAAGGAGAGCAAGGGACAAGCTCTTGCTGATCCAAGCTGTAGAAGAGCAGCTGCTGGAGGTGCTCCTAAAAAGATGCCAACCTTGAGCTACTGCTGAAGACGCAGATTGGGGCTGCGTCCGAGAGAGTTGTTGCAGACGTCTAAGGTTCCAACCTTCTCCCTTGAGCTGGGATATAGGATTTGACATAACCTTAGAAGCAAGAGTATGATGCTCTTCTTGGAGACTTGGTCCCTTCAGTTTGGGACCAAGTAAATTGGTTGAGAGATTGATTTGAAATCATCCTTTGAACCAAAAAGCAACGGAGGAGGCGCACCCTGCTGGGCTACTCCTCTTTCCATTCAATGAACCGTTGAATGGTGGATTTTTTTTTTTTAATTTTAACAGTTAACTTAATTAAGTTATCATTTAATCCTTTTAGGTGAAAGCGTTTTCAAAAGAAGAAAAAGGAGAGCGCGCCCATTAGAGGCAGCTCTTCAATTCGATTTTTGGAATTGGATCCGATTTAACTAAGGTGATCTGTTTCTTTTAACTTGATATCTTTTAAAAATGATTTGAAAAGAAGAGGGGAGCACTCCCAAATGGGCTGTTCTTTGATTGTCTTTTCAAAACATTTCATCTTTAACTGAGCTCATTTGGTTTTTCAATTTGACATTTTTCTAATATTTTGGAAAGAGTAGAGATGAAGCGTCCCTAATGGGCAGCTCTAAATCAATTTTTCCTTTTTCAATTGAAGAAGTTCCAGCTTCAAGTATGCTGGTTTTGGAATTTCTCCAAAATAGAGAGTTGCACCTCAAGGACGTTAAGATACCAACTTAAGTTGGTTTTGATCTTTCTTATAATAATTTAAAATGATTTTAAAATGAAAAGAATAATGCCTCAAATGGGTTACTCTTCAGTTGCTTTGTTTTAAATAATTTGCTTTTTAATTAGAATAATTCTAAAAAGAAGTGAGAAAGAAGTACACCTGAATGGGCTCTCTCTGTAAGGGTTCATTTTGAGTGGAACCATTTTAGGAAAAGAGAATTAATTTTGAACCCTCTTTATTGTCTTTCTGGTTGGATTTTAACCCTACAAGGAGAATTCCATCTTCTTCCTTTTGGATTGAATGACATGACATGAGAATTAAATTATCAATGAAATTTTGAAATTCATGAGACCTACCTAGCCCACTTGCATGGGCTAGATTAGTCTAGATTTGGTCAAAGTCCATCGTGGCTTTGACTAGACTCCAATTCTGATAATTTTCATTCTAGCACCCATATTTTATGTAACTTTAGTTTGAATCATATTTTGAACACACTTTCTAGCAAGCGTGTGTCAAGTTGATCGATTTTGCACAGAGCAATTCAATTACGTTATTTGACTTGTTTAAATTAGATCATGCAGCCACACACTCTGAGTTGGATAAATTGACTTGAGATAACCTTAATTTAAGGTCTCTATGATTGACATGGACAATTTAGTCCATAATTCCGTAACGGGAAAATTGACTAAGATAAAATTTTAACATAACATGGATTAGGATTTCAAGTGCAAATTATGAGTTGAAATTGAACTTCGGATTTTGCCCATTGTTTTTGCTCCAGATTTATTTTAGAGCTCTATATTGGCTGTTATTAAACTTGAATATGAAATATTTTTTCAAATTTAGTAGGAGAATTTGATTTGCAATAAGCTCCAAGTTGGTTTATAGCCAAGATAGCGATTGATTCCTAGACTTTGCTCTACGATTGAATTGAATAGGCATCGAACCAGATTGCTTCAAATTTTGCCTAAAATATTTGGCAAAATTTTGAAATTGCCACTAGGATTTAGATGGAAAATTTTAGGGTGCTAACACCTGGTTCAATGAAAATTAAGGAGGGCTGAGCCTAGGCTCAAGCCTATTGGGCTCATGTGAATGTATATAAAATGCCAACTTAGGTTCACGTGGCTCCTAAGCTAGGTGTTATGAAAAACATGTGCATAGTGATAAATGACCAAAATACCCATGGAGATGAAATTGAAACTGGTGGGCGTGTGGCTATTCTGATCAGACTAGGACGTGCACAAGATAAAAATAAGGTATCTCGCAATGTTTATCCGATCTGAAACTGGAAATACTTTCATGAAGTAGTGCTGATTGCAACCATGTGAAGAAATTGAGAAATTGCACCTGAATTTATCATTATTGAGTTCAGAAGATTGAGTTGCCCTAAAACTAAGTGTCTGATCCTTAGTAAATTTGTAAAATAGAAATTGAACTCCAATTCAGATGAATGAACTGAAATCAAAGATCAAATTCTCAGATTGAACACTAAAGAACATGATCTTATTTCAATATGAGCTGACATTATGCAGGTTGTGAGAATTATAACCCAGATCTACTGGAACTGATCAGAGACTGCCACTCTTATTTTTGGACAAAGTTCTAGAACTCAAATCTGAATTCTGGAACTAAAAGTAACAAAAAAAATACTTTGTGTGCACTAAGGAAAGTTTATGTTTAGGTTAGTTTAGATTGACATGGTCCCATTGTACCAGAATTAGCAGATGCTTAGTTTCAGTGAGTTGATCGAAATGACTTTGAACTAAAAATGCCCTAATGAGCTGACTCTAACGACTCTTGAGATCATATAAAATTGAGATATGGCCTAATTTTTCATATGTTAGGAAATTCTAAAAAATTTGGTAAAAAATCATGCCTTTTACGGTAGAATGACTGGGTGCATGGGAAAAATAGTCATTTTTAGCTTGGACGGTTTAGGTGATCTGATCTAGGTGCTCAATGCTGACGTAAAACATGCTTGTTTGATCCAAAATAATCTTTATTGACATCTCTAGGTAAGGGACTTGTGAATATTTTTTATGTTCACAAATACTAAGTTGATTCTCCAGATTTTTGGTGTGTCGCCATGGATTGTCAATGGTGAGGACTTCATAACAATGGGATTCATACTTATCAATGAATGCGTTTATAACTACATGAAAATCCTTTATTCTAGAGGGATCTATATGTTCCATATGCCATTGTGCTGCCTCCCCTTCTAATCTCCTTGGCAAACATAAAAAGAGAGCCTTGTCATTGGCTCAAAATTTGGCGATATGCCATTGTGCTGCCTCCCCTTCTAATCTCCTTGGCAAACAATAAAAGAGAGCCTTGTCATTGTCTCAAAATTTGGCGCACTCGGCAAAGAAAACGCCCAGGTGCACATGTGGGTTCTCAGTTCTTTTGGACTTACAGAACTTCCTGGAATGTCCTAAATCTTGGCATCAAAGCCCTCATAGAAGTCCTTGTTTGTTTACAGCTGTTCGCCATTGGTCTGCATGTGGTGCATTGCCGTTTTCATTGGCTCGTGTCAGGATTGTACGGTCTCAATTGATTTGCTGGAGCCTCCCTTGGTTGAAGTTGTCCTACTCCTGTTTCTGGATGATTCAGCGCCATTCTTCCTCATCAGTTTTTCAAACATTTTTTACAACTGGGTGAAGGCTTTGGGTTTATCTTTGTATCATTCTTTTCTATTTGATGTCGTTCATTGTACTATAGCTTAATCTCTTCTTTATTTTCCTCGACACTCTTTCTTGATCTGGTTTTAACGGCTATAGTGTCTTGTTATTGCTTGGGTCCTATGAAATAGATAGTTTTGAAAAATATGGTTGTATGGATGCGGTGGGGTCTGGACAAACCAACAAAACAAAATAGAAGATGGCCAGACTTAGTGGAGGGACTGTGCCTAACAAGGTCGACATAGTAGAAGAGGTACTAACAATGATGGTATATTGGTTTGACCAAAATAGGTGAAAATAGACATCCTAAGACGTAAATTGATGGTGCAAGGTAGGACTGGGACTCCTGGACATTTTTGACAACAAAAGTAGGACGTCATATTTAGAAATCCACGTTTAGTTTTGGAAAAGAAGTTTATGAAGGCACGAGACAAGATAAACATGGATCACATAGAATGCACGCATAGCACACCCTAGAAGACATGGCTCTGTGATGTATATTTGAAAGCTATCTTAGACTTCTAAGTTACATCCGATAAAGTTCATGATCAGCAGTAGTTCTATATCAAGTTATGCCTATATACTTGGATAAAATCGAATGTATGAGGCATAGACTCCTCCTTGGGTTTTATAATTTAGGATTACCAATTCTCCTTGGACCTCAGTGATATATGGGACTATTGTCTTAGTATGTGGTAAGGGGCTGGCTAATGTCAGCCTCCAGTGGGTTGGTCCAGCCGTTGAATCCCCAAAGCTATTGCGTAATAGAAAAACCTAGAACATGATGACCAGGACTTATATACGTTTAGGGGAAATTTGAAAACGTAAATACATGTGCAAACTGTGGAATTTAATGTAGATCCTCAGAAGGAGTTTCAAATTATTAGAAAGAAGCAAACATGGCTTTGAAAGAGATCTAAATTGAGAGAAGTTCCATTTGATATTAGATCTACATGTACATGCCAAATTCCTCTCAATTCTATGTCAAGGTGGAAGAAAGAAATACAAACATATGAGGACACTTAGATGGCTATGTGCTGTGGATGACAATTAGAACTTGCTGATATGGAACTCTTAATCTAGTCAATGCAGAGATAGGTCCTGTCACAGTTGCTACTTTTGTTTACATGCAAATTTTGCAATTTTTCATATGACCATTTATATGAAAAAGTCTAAAGAAAATGTACTGACTACTTATTTCTTGTTGAATATTGTGAGATAGGACCTGATCTATCGGTATGAGATCTGTCTATTCCTAGTGCCTGTATAGGGGTAATCAGATCAAAGACTAGATTAAGTATTTCATCTTCCAAATTATGACTATCATCCTAATCCTAACGTGTCCTGAATTTGAAAATAATGAGATTTTTGAAGATTTAGGTAGATTATCATTAATTAGAATGCATGAACTGAAGCAATATATATTATAAATTTCATGATTTGTATCATCATCGATCCATACAATTGTTTCTAGATCTAATATGAATGCAGGCATATTAGATCCATACATAGTTGAGATCCGGTTTCTAAGATTTTCAGACATGGACTTAAAGAGATCTTTGATATGAAATCTGAAATGTTGAGATACAAATCTGTATTCACATTTTGATTTAGGAGAATCCAAATTTCATCATGATAATAGAGTTTAGTGATTTGAATCCGAAGGTTTGAAATCAGGGTTCGCATTTGGGATGAGGTTGGGATCTAAATTGAACTAAAAATCCAAACTTGTAAGACTGGGATCCTGATCCAAATAACATATATATCCAAATCTAAAGTTCAAATTAGGATATAATCCTATAAGGCTTGAAATTATGATCCAAATTCCAAGATCTGAGATCCAGAGTTCTGTATGCAATATCGATAATCCAAATCGAAATCCAATTCTGTGTAAGATCCAAAACCATGAACCAAATTACATAAGACCTAGGTCGAGTGCTCCAAATATAATATCCAAATCAGAATTCAATTTTCTAAATCTGGGTTTAATTAGATCAAAATTCTGATTCTAAGATATGAAATCCAATGCACACGATCAAGGTTATCAGAAAGTGGATTTAGGTAAACCTAACTAGGATCAAGGTAACAATTCAGTTCTAACGTGGTTGGTTGTGGACTCAATGTCAGGTCTTGACTAAGTCATCGAGTAAACTAATGTGATTTTAGGTAGGTTTAACCTACAGTTTAGATTTCAATCAATGTTTGAACCAAGGATTTTGGAAAATATATTCAATTTTGAAAAGTTTGTGGAATTTAAGATTATATTTTGTAGAACATTATCCTTATAAAAGTCAACTCAGATCAAGTACATGGATAGCCTATTTCCACAAGCATGCAGATAATAACCCCATGTAATTCTCACATGGATCTAATTCTAAGTGCACAGTTTGAAATTAAATGCATGATGCAAAGCGGAAGCAAACCATATGAATGCACAACAAACACTACAAAACATCCAATTATAATATGCATGGTTTTGAAAACTGAACCCACGTAGGAGCCAAGCTAGATCAAGAATACGCATGCATGGACTATTGACTTCAGGCACATGTTGAGCTGGCTTGAATTCCTTTATGAATTCAAATGCAAATTTGAAGTCAAATGCTGCATTATAACATTAAAAATAAAACACAATATGCATAATAATAAGATTATAAACTTACATGTCAAATTGTGGTTTTGAAACCTAGACCCATAGACTAGAGTTATGACATTTTATAAAGCCATAAATATGTTTAAAACATGAAAGTGATCAAAGTTAAATATTAAAATCAGATTGAACCTAGGGTAACAAGATGAAACATGAAAATTTGGGTGAGTTTGGAAAGTCGAACAACTTGATTAGGTAGCTGAATTTAACAAATTCAAAAACCAGGTTAACTATGTTGGATTGACACAAAATTTAGTAGACAATCAAATCCAATTGATATATTTGAAAAATATTATTAGATCTGAAATATCTAGGACTAGAAACCTATCAAAAATCAGAAATTTGCAGAAAATAGAAAGAGAAACATGTTGATGTATTATATTTAGTTTGACTAAAATGCAATCATATCAGCTTTTTATAATAAAAAAATAAGTTTGTATACTCTTGGATAACCAAAAATCAACATGATATTACAGATCTAAAAAACATGCATAGGTAAATAATTGCACAATTTGAAATTACATGCATGATGCAAAGTGGTAAAAATATGAATGATAGAGAATAGCGGAAACAGAATTTACTTGACGACTCTATGACCGTGTTTGGAATAACAAAAAGGGTACCAAATCACTATGACTTTTTCAAAAAATTGGTCTGTAGATTCTCCATATAAAAGAAAATCAATAGGAGTTGAAAGTTTCAAAAAGACTAAACAAAGAGATAGAAACAACATTATGGAGCTGGCTAAAAATATGATTCTACAAAGTTTTGTTGAAAGTTTCAAAAAACTAATTTAGTCTAAATCATCTAATTGACTGGTCAAATCAAATTAGAATTGGCTGAAGTTTGGTGTAAAAAAACTAGTCACATTGATCTAACTTTTAGATTTTTTGGAATTATAATCAGAGTTTCCAATCAAAAGTTATGAAGTTTTCAACTTAGATAATTTTATGGACCCAATCTTTTGCAGTTTGGAAGCAAAAAATAGACTTTGGAAAAATAACCAAATACATGACCAAATAGGCTTAGAATTTGGTGAAACTTCTGAAAAAACAAACTATACCTGTATTTTACGGATTGTCAATACAATTTCTAGTTGTAGAGATAACTTCTCGAAGTTAAGCAAAATTCCGAGATTTCTACAATTCTGAATTTTGCATGAACTCAAGAAGATAAACTTCTAAAACTAGATAGCATCTAAAAATCCCAAATGTCACGATCCAAAAGCTTGCAAAACATTAATTTAAACATCTACATGCTACACAAAAGATAAATAACAAAAATCACACACGTATTCAATGAAAGAGAAAGAGAGATCCTACCTCGATTTGTTCTTCTCCTTCAAGTTTTTCTGTCTTTTCCTTCTTCTTCTTTTTCCCTTCCTTATTTGGACATGGGCAACAATGGAGAACACCTTCAAAGCAGGTGCAAACTCCAAGGGATAGAAAGAGGTCTCCAAATGGGAAATCTCCTTTTAGGCTCTATCTATTTATAGAGAGTTAGAGACTCTTACATGAGATGGAGACTCTAGGAATATGAGCAGCGTCAAGAGTCTAAGAGTGGAAGAGTCCCAAATGTGGTAGACTTTTAAGATTGTAACCTATGTCCTTTGAAAGTGAGAGATCAAATAGGATGGTAACACGTGTCCTTGGGAGTGGGAGATTCAATAAAAGGTGACATGTATCCTTGAAGACTAGAAGTTTCAATGAGATAGTGATACATGTCCATGGAGAAAGGAGGATTCAATAGGATCATGATACGTGTAAGCATTTAGCCATTTGAATCTGTGGTTTGGATTCAAAGACAGGTTCAGATTGCTGTTTGGATTTGGAGAGATTTAGATTGAGATATGAAGAAGAATTTGGACCTAGAACTTGTATTAAAGTCTAGATTTGTGATCTGGATGAGAAATTTAGATCTAGAAATCTGCATTAAGAATTGCATCTGAATCAAAGCGGTTCATAGATATGAATTTTGATTCTATGATCTAAATCAAGGATCTGAGGTTTGGCACCCAAACTGGGCTCAATATGGATCCTATGGGCTCATACTCACTGTTCAGAATGCTGGTTGATCTAGGTCTAGACTCAACTAGACACAGGTCAGATTGGGCTCAAGTCAAGCTAGGTTCAATTCTGATTAGACAAGTCCAGTTAGGATGGAACTTGGTTGAATCCAATCCCAAATAGGCCAAAACCTGTGTGAGCCTTAAGGGGCTCGAGCCTGCTGCAGGAATGCCCTACGATTAGTTCATGTAACTCCAAACATAGCTTTATAATGTGCAAATAACAATTATACTCTTAGTGCAAAACTAGTGTCTATGAGATTGGATAGGTAGTTTGACTAAATGGGACATGGGTTAGGCTTACTCCTAAGGGTGTGCCAAGTTTGTTGCAAATATCTTCAATTTGTCTTTAGAAAATCACTTTTTCCAAAATTGACCAAGCTCAAATCAAACCTGCAAATGGAAAAGGGAAAAGTAAAATAAAAAACACATATTTCAACATTGTATGTGGGAAATGAACGTATTGATGCTCTCTTTGAGTGATGTTGAATCCAGTTTTGTGCTTAGATTGAAGATTGGCATCCTAAGTCTCTCAAACATTTGTTTACAAGTCACTAGTGCAATGTCTAGAAGCAGACATTTCAGGAGTGACTAGAAAACTGCAATTGTGCTCAATCTGATATGGAATTATTCAAACTGAAAGTAACAATTGTCACATCTAGTACTAAGTAATATGAACCTAGATCAATTCAGGTTGACTCGTTTAAATTGGGTTGAAATGGTGCTTAGACATGTGAAATAGGAAAATAAGACACCATTTCCTAGAAATGGTTGCTCTAACACTAGAATTTGAACTTGAAAATTTAAAATGGAGTTGGAAATACTCTATCAACACTAGACAGGATCTGGTTTGTAGGAGCTCTAATGATGAACAATCATGAAAAAGCTAGGGAAATGGGCTATTTCCGACTAAATGTAAGCAGGCAAACATATTTTGAGGATACGTAGAGCTTGTAGAAATGGAAATAACCTTGATTGATACTGGGTAAAACAATTCTCAAGATTTTTATGACTGTTCTACAAAATTGGAGGAACATGTGACAAAATGGGGTTATTAGGGGCAAAATGGTCATTTTCTAGATGTTGACAACTCTGTGTGATTTGAGTCCTACATCTGATATCTAGAGCATAAGATTTGATCTAGTTTACTTCATGGCCATTGCATTTGAAATTATTTTAAAAGCCTAGTTCAAACATTAATGAAGGGTAAAATTGTTATTTTGTTTGTAAAAAAATTGGGTGCCTACATACATGAATTTCTTGATGGGCTTGGGTTCATTTATTTGAATGTACATGACAGTCATATTCCTATTCAGAGCCTGTATGAAGTCCAATGGACTCTTAATGGGCTTATCATCATTGGCCATGATGACTATCTCTTCTTGTGTGCAAGGCCTAATGTGGTCCTATGAACATAATAATTCATTGTCTACCACAACAGCTGTAATCTTGACGTGGTCCCGAAATAGGTCTTTGAGGACCTCTAGGTGGTATCCTCCACCAACATATCTTTGTCAATATAATCATGTATAATATGTTACAGTGGAATGCAGTTGTATGTGGTGTG
This sequence comes from Nymphaea thermarum, assembly GCA_011799765.1. Lineage (NCBI taxonomy): Eukaryota > Viridiplantae > Streptophyta > Magnoliopsida > Nymphaeales > Nymphaeaceae > Nymphaea > Nymphaea thermarum. Next base: position 61,134 of record JAANDH010000905.1, read on the forward strand.
GCTCAAAGTGTGATGAAACTTATAAAACTGATATCTTCTCTTCCCCTTCATTTCTAGAAGATTTAATATGTGGGGGAATTTGCAGGGGCTTCTTGCCAAAATATTTTACTATATTTTTTCCTTTTTTTTCTAGAGAAGTGAACTTTTGATCTTGCACCTCGCCTAGATTCTTCTCATTAGTTCCTATAGTTGACTATTCCTTTCTTTCTTGCTCTCTCATTTGTGTTGGTTCTTGTAGCCCTGTTGCTAGTTAAGCTGGCTAGGGTGTGAATTCTGACCGGGTAGAGTTCTTGGTGACAAAGAGGGCGTGCACTTGAGCTTTTACTGGTCTCCTATAGTCCTTTCTTAGTATTGTTGCTGCTCTGCCTCATGTCTGTGAAGGAAGTCTTTCTAACTCCCACACACAAAAAACACTAAAGAAAGGCACGTTAAGATAAAGTTGAACAAAAGAAACTCAATACTATTTCTCACACTTTGGATTACACACATGTAACTAGTATTTAAAGAACAAAAGAAAAACTACTCACTAATGTCACTTGCCAAAAGCAGCCTCCTTTTGTGGACACATAACCACTAATTCCTATTTTTATGGCTAAAGAAAAGCAACTAAAAAAACCACCACATGTTTACACGATCTCCACTTCCACATATTGCTCACACGTTCACATTAACTAACATTTCTCCCCCTTAATGTGAAAAATCTTGTACTCCAATCGCTTCTTGAAAATTGAAAAACTTTGATGGTGGTAGTGCTTTTGTAAAACCATCTGCAACTTGCTCTTTTGTGAAACATTGCTTCAACTCAATTTCTTCTTTCCCAATCACGTCTCTAATAAAGTGATAACGTAACTCTATATGTTTAGTCCTTCCGTGAAATGACGGATTTTTTGCCATGGAAATAATAGATTTGTTATCACAGTATAACTGAGTTGGATTCTCTTACATCAATTGAGGATTTTCTAAAATACGTCTCATCCATATCGCTTGACATGCAGCAGCAGTAGCAGCAATATACTCAGCTTCT